>PITA01016869.1:0-45022 GCA_004023965.1 Spilogale gracilis
CCCGCGCTCCCCAAACCCTCAGGAATCTTCCATTTTCCACAGGTCCAAGCAGAGCCCTCCTCCCGGGGTTCGAACGGGAGTTCAAAGTCCTGCTCCAGATGAGAAAGCCCAACTCCGAGGGCAAGGTTGAAATCTTCATTATAGGGAGACGCCGGTACCGCAAGCGTGCCAAAAGGCTGATTCGCATTTTGGCCACGAAGCCCCGAAGGAAGTTATGTGAAGGTAAGGAGTATCCTGTGCCTAGATACTGAGTGCTGCAGACCTAGGTTAACTAAGCTCCTAAGGGAACTTTCACTTCCACCCTTTCTCTCCCCCAAGCCTGGGACTCCTTCACATCCGGGGACGTTAGGATTCCTGGGTTTCCAGGGAAGTCACAGAAAACCTGGAATTTTACAGCACTGTGAGAGAAAGCTGGCATACCCAGGGAAGGAAGAGCCATAAAGGAACCTCCTACCCCAGGCCTTTCCCACCTATCTGCCTGTCTGATCTCCGTTTTCAGAAGCTGGGAAGGAAGCCATCTGGACCCCACTTTGTGAGATAAAACTCCAGCCTGGAAGGTCCTGTACTCAGTGATGGCTTAGAATGAATCCAAGAATACTGTAAAAAATGCAGATTGCTCACCACAACTTCCCTCCCACCCCACCCAGGAGTTAGGCATATTGGCAAACTAAAATTTCTCTGTTCTTTAGTCTCCTCACCTATAAAATAGGTCTAGTCATAGTGACCTACATATAGGTTTTTTCCCAAGGACTAAATTAATGAATACAATAAAGCACTTAGAATACATAGAAAATACTTGATAAATATGACCTATCATTATTTTATTGGGTGTTTTGGGTTATTCTGATGTAGGTGGTCTGTTCTAAGGTGTCCAGTACGGTAAACTTGGCAGTGTTTTCTGTGGAGTCACTTTCCCTTTGTGTCTTTTGTGTTCTCCAGGGCAGTATACTTGATGAATCTCATTCTTTCCTTCCAGGCACAATGATGCTCAGCCTGGAAAACATGAAGTCGCTTGAAAAAGTGAATGTTCATCCCAGCGCTTTCCTCTCCACCACAGTGATGAGCAGCCTGGATGACGCCATGCAGTCACTGGAAATAAGTCAGGAGACGGTCCAGGAACCTGTTACCAATGAATTCTGTGATTAGGTTCTCAGTGCAGGGGCTTCAGTCTGGGTTAGGAGCCTTACCCTTAGAGAGACATTCTGAACTCTGCCTTTGTTCCTGTGGCTAAGGGGAAATAAGTATCATTAATGGTCTACACACTTTTCTCCTGCATGGACAGTTGTTTAAATATTCAAATGTGAGTTATAATAAAAAATAAACTTTAAAAAGACATATATAGATATAGGTTAGTATGTCAAGAAAGGCAGTCTTGCTTTTGTATGCTCCAGGATCGGAAAGAGCTAAGAATTAACAAGTGGTTGGTTCTGCTTTTTTCATAGTGATCTGTGTTAGGTGGGTGTGGCTAGGATCTTTAGTGTTCCAGGGAGCTTTTGTAGATAAGGAAGAACTTACTGTTTATTCTTTCATTAATGCTAACTTTGAAAAAAATGTTAAATTGATATTAATCAAGCTTTATAAACCCAATTGTTAAGCATTGAAACATTGATGACACACCGATTCCATTCTTTTTGGCGTTTAGTTAAAAAAATCTGTTCGGTTTCTTTTGTCATCTTTTTTAATAGCTGAAATGGCAAAACACTTTAGTGAGTACCAAAGTTATTATGACTAGAACAAAAGCATCTGTATGTGTGTCTTATTCCTTAGCTTTCCTGATTTAAGTGATTTTATTATTTTACTTTCTCAGAGTATTACCATAAATAAAAGTAAAAGGGTTCCATCTCACTCTGAGTTTGCATATCCTGTATTTGCTGACCAATTACTTCTGATTCGGATCCGAAGAATACCATTTATTGAGCACTTGATGTAGACCAGGTTCTGTTAAGTACTTGACATACACTATTTGACTTGATCTTCATAATAATCCTATGAAGTCATAATCTATGAAAATAGATGTGATTATGCCCATTATACAATGAGTAAAGGGCAGGGTGGGAACATCAAATAATGGGTATCCTGCCTCTTTGTCACTTTTCATGTTGATACATGTTCACACTACACTGTAAGCTACTTATGGCAGTAGGGATGGTGTTTCAATTTTCTTTTACCCCTGAGGCCCTAGGCACATAGTTAAACACTGGGTTATTGACTGTTAACAGTGATTGTCTTCTTTACCAACCAGTCAGCCCTGGTTAATGCGAATACTGGTGTTCATGAATAAAAACCAGGTCTACCACATGGCCATTTGACCATAATGAATCCCTGTGTATGCTCTACAATGTCAGGAAAAGTCCTTGCTTAAGTTTCATATTAATCAGGAAAATGTATTGAATTATCTTTCCCCATTTCCCTTAGCAATAACAGGGTACTCCAGATCCAGCCTAAGGAACTAAGGAAGCAACTGGTTGGGTTTTAAAATGCCTCTGGCTTGGAGCCTATTGGGACCTTTTGCCTCCCTTGAGCTCGCAGCCATTATTGGGCATTGGCTGAAGTTGCCTCCTGAGCCTTCCCAGAGCACTTCTGTGTACGTGACCTAGCTTGATTACAGCCTAGCCCCGCCCAACACTCCAACCTGAAACCTATTTAAGCCCTTAGTGATAGCAACGTAATTGGCCCTTATTGGCCCCTGCTTTTCCCTCCCTTTACTTCCTCCCTTGATCGCTATATAACGATGTACCTGATGCAATAAAGCTGAGAACTGCTGTGCCTCCACGGCGGACACAACTCCCGGCTTGGTGTAGTTTCTTCCTGGTCGCAGGGTGGGGACCAGGCCACCGACTTTTACCCTCTTTTACCCTCTCGCTCAGCCCCCCGGGGACAACAGGCTGGTCCTGCTTGCCCCCATCCGTGCCATTGTTGCTGGGAGCAACAGAGCCCACCCAGGCAGCTGTGTTGGGAGTGGCCAGGGTCAGTCACTGGCTCATGGGCTTGGGGTGAGTAAACAAGAGGTTCCAGGGAAGCTGGTCTGGCTCTAGGTCATATCACGTAACCCTAGGAGTGAAAGGCCAGGCTTCACTTTGGGCCTCAGCAATGGCCTACCACTTGGAAGAATAAGGCCTTGAAGACCTACCTAGGCATAAATGTGGAAAGTTTCTTTACAGTCTTCCATATCATTCAGCTTGGCCACAGACAGACTCGTTGGAATTAGGGTTTGAGGTAGTCTCAGTCTAGGGCAGCATTCAGGTGCTTCAGGACCTTATTCATCTGGAACCTGGGGTCTAAGATTGGCCCCCTGCCCTCGGTGTGTTCTTTCTGCTCTGCTGCGTCATCTTTGTCAATAACCTCAGGATTATTTTATACATATATATATATATATAATAGTGAATAAATAACTTTGGGGTTCTACCCTCACCCTCTGCATCACTCCTGGGAGTACCTGGAGGTATGGCAGAGAAAGCTTCCAGCTGGAGCTGCCTGGGCCGCTTTTTATAGTCAATAGTCATTTGCTATGTCCTTGGGACTTGATGTTTTTTAGTCTGTCTCCTTAAATAATTCAGGCTTTGCTTGATAAGAATTTTATTGTGAGGTACCCTTGGACCGTCATTCCATTTTGTTCTTTTGTGCCTGATCATTGTTGCTCATCCTTCCTGTTCTTGGTATAGTGCCAGAGTTTTCCGTAGTCCTTTGGCCTAGTCACAGTTTACTGAATCTATCCTTCTCTACCTACATAGGGAAAATGTGCATATTTATATTTGATAGCTATATCTATACTTACCAAGAGAAATAATATCCAGGTATTTACCTTCCTACCAACAAGGAAGGTTAAACATATCCATTTATGTTTCTTACTTATGAATCACAATTATCTTTAAATTTGTACATTAACTTAATACTTAGGTCATGACTAAGAGTGGAAGACTATAAAGGCAGAAAACTTTTCCCTTCTTACCTTCTAGTTTCTTTGGTCTAATAGTTAAAGGGACATAAGACAGTTTAACAGGAGAAAAATTTCATATGTACAAGAACCCCGAAGACATGAGACCCAAAGACATTCAAGCAGTGGAAGCTTACATGCCATCCTGAGCTCAGGAAAAGGGTAGGGGTCTCAGGCATCAAACTGGAGAAGACAGTTCACAGGAAAACAAGACCGAGAAGAGCAAATGTTTGGTAAACAAATGTTTGCTGACCCTTGAGCCTTGTAGATAAGTCTTCCCAATATAAAAAGTTGTCTCTAAGAATAGCTCTTCCTGCTAGGCACCTATTGAAATTCTTGCAGTTCAGGAGAGGTGAATAGCTCTTCCTGAGTCTGCTGGGTCTCAGTTGCCTTTAGCCTAAAATAATCTCTGTGCTAAGTGGCATATTCTGCTCTCCCTCAAGACTTGCAGCTTTTAGCCCATGGGTACAGCTTGACAACTTTGAGCTTCACTGTAAATGGTCGCTTGGTTGAGGAACTCTCATGTCAGTGCTGTGAGCTGGTCAGATTCCGTGGAGGAGAATCCTGAAGTATCCTACTCTACCTTGATAGTAAAGGCTTGGCTCCAAAGTTCTGGGAGCCAGTTAAGGGAAGAAGGCTAAGTTCCTCAGCTTCTAGTAAGCAGTAAGCAGTTGGTCACTTAATCCTTTTCTGTAAGGTATAGTGTCTGCACCCTAATTCTGCCTTTGTTTTACTCTCCCTGGAGAATAAAGGTAGTTTCCTGCCAGAGTGCAAGATGGGCAGCTGCCCCGTGTAACAGAGGGAGCAGGGATCCAGAGATACAGACTCTCAAACATCTTTCACTCAGTTCTAGATGCCACTGTCCCCAGCCCCCAGCAACCTCCAGATCCTGTGCATTCTAGAACTCTGCAACCAAGTTGGATTGCCTTAGCTATTTGAGAAAGCCAAATCCTGAATCAGTTAGTCCGCCTGTCTCCCACCTTCCAGGATGTTGCCATTTTTTCCTACCGTGTGCTCCCTATTTCCTGGGTTTATGTCTTTTTTTTTTTTAATCTCTTTACTGGAATCTAATGGGGTTTTAAGTGTAAAATTAGATACATCTGTTCCATCTGCCACTTTCCCTGGCACCTCCAGCTTGGGAACATTTTTCTTTTTCCTAAAGTGTACTCTTTAAAAGTTCCATTCATAGGTGGCTCAGTCATTAAGCATCTACCTTCAACTGGGGTCAGGATCCCAGGGCCCTGGGGCTGAGCCCCTCGTCAGGCTCCCTGCCCCTGGGGAAGCCTGCTTTTTTCCCCTATGGATTCACATCTGCTAATCTTTCTTAAAAACCAGCTTTTGGGTTTGTTATTCTTATTTTGTTTGTGTTTCATAATCCATTGGTTTCTGCTTTAACCATTTCATTTGCTTTGTTTCTTAAGATTCTGTTTTCTCTACTTGTTGGAACTGAACGTTTACCTCCTTTGTTTTCATTCTTTCTGATAACGGCAGTACGGGAGAGATCTAAAACTTCGCCCAACGGCTCCCCCATCCACCCAGGGATCTCTCCCTGGAACTCTGGAACCACTGCCACAGGGCAGCAGCCTCTTCTGAAGGGCTTTAATGACAGACTCAGGTCTGCCCTTGGCTGCCCTTTCTCTTGGGAAATCAGGCTCCTCCACTGCTGGAAGCCTTCCTCTTTTCAAAGACTGCCTATGAAGGATGTGCATCGGCATTGTAAATATCCCACTCTAAATTTCCATGGGCTTGTTTGACCATAGAAAGACAACTACTTACTTGTTCCTGATCTTCTTTTAAAGTCTTGGCAAGAACCCCCAAGTCCTGGCAAAGGCTGTACGTGGACCCTAATGGTATGGCCTCCATGCTCTTTTATGGGCTTATTACAAATTTTTCCTCTCGGTATTCCATTATTGATTTTAAAAGAATGGCATTTCCAAATTTGGTCAATTCCTAGTTCCCAGACTTGATCCCAAAGTTAGCCAGCAGATGGAATTCTGTCTTACCTTAATTACATTCCTGGCTAGTTTTTTAAGGTAATGAAAGGTCTTTTGCCTCAGAGATTTTAGGCTGTTCCCAAAACTGTCTAATTTTTTAAAAAATTTCCTGTAGATAACTATATTTAAAAAGAGAACGGGAAAGGGAAAAACTACTAAGATTATCTGTTTACATGATTCAGCAAAACCGCCTACTCAGGAAGGAAAACTTATAACACATTTGAGTAGCCATTGAGAATTTTGTACCTACCCCCAGATTTATCCTGCAGCCGGATACCAGAATGTCACAGGGAATGAGAGATCCTGTTCCTTGCTTAGTTTAGTTTTGCCTTTTGCTGTTGTTGTTTGTTTAAGCAATGTAGGAAAAATTTAGAACTCTGACAGAAATAATCAAAGGGGAATCCAGAATAGTCCCTTATATAGTTTACAGAGGATGATAATGATAATAATTAGATATTACCTACACTGACTTCTCACTCTTTATTTTTGAGGATTTCTTACCTTGAACTATATAAAAGTTCAGAACTATTAACTTCTTTCCTCGTTTTTCCCTGAAATGACAGTCATGCACAAGATTCAACTTTTCATTTATCTACTGAGGTACCGAGAGTCCTATCTCTTCTTTCTCTAAAGAAATATAAAGATGAGTGAGCATGCAGAACTTCTCATGACAAAAAGCAGTATATAAATATTTTGAAGAACCATATGGTGCTTTCACCTTCCCACATTCCTCCTCCTGCTTGGTAAAACTCGTCCAATCTGTCATGAATTGTCCAGTGTAAATCTTGCTTTTCTAGGCTCAATTAGTGGCGTTTTATCAAGCCTGTCTTTGTTCATAATGAAAGAAGAAACTTTAGCGTGGTGAGCTGCAGATTGTGTCAACCCAGTCATCTTTCAAGAATGAACCCAAGCTGAAGAGCTTGAGACAGAAAGCCCTCAGCTGTTAGCAATGTGGGCCCAGCCTTCAGCATGGAGGAATGCCTTCCCCAAGGCAACCCACATCCACTGCCCAGTGCAGGGGGAGCAGACCCTCTGCCCAGTCTGCCTTCCTTTCCCTCCCCTCCCAGATGCTGTTCCCTGGTGAGCACCCTGCACATGGATGTGCATCACAGAGCCTGCTTCCCAGGAACCCAAAGTGCAGCTCATGGCGGAGGCAGGACGGCTCTGGCTTCTTGACAGTCTGGTTACCAGCCACTCACAGGTTCAGATCTGTCAGAAGTAACTGGTTACCAAGTCAGTGTCACACAATTCCAATCAAAAATAGGGGGTAAAAAAGTCAAAACTTGACATTGTCTGCCAGGCTTTTCTACTCCTTACTGTGTGGCAGGATGTAACAGTCAAAGGTTTGGAAGCAACCCTCCCTGTGTCCTTGTCCCTTCCAGAAGAGTGTCAGAGACCAAAGCCTGAGGGGTGGGGGGTGGGGGCACATATTCATAAGAATGTTCATGGAGAACAGACTACAGCTGCTGCTCTTGAGCCACTTTCTGTAATAGAGCTTGAAAAAATAATTTAGGTGTGAATTCACTATATTTCTTATAGGATGAGGTATTGTTAATCTTAAGACTTTACTTCACTGACAGTGATGGTAGGACAATAAGAGATGCAGATTGGCAACTTCTGTTCTGAGGAGGATGAGGCAAGGACATTGGTTGAGCATTAAAAGGGAAAGAGGGGAAAACTAGTTCTGAGGAGAACAGAGGTTACCAGAAAAATCCAGGCCTACTGGGAGTGCCATTTGAGATAGATGATCTTGCAATACCATTCAAAAACCCAGTAGGTCCTTTGGTGGAAAATGACAAACTGATTCTAAAAGTATTAAGAAATAAAAAGAATAGCAAGAAACTCCTATAAAGCAAAAATAAGGGGCGCCTGGGTGGCTCAGTGGGTTAAAGCCTCTGCCTTTGGCTCAGGTCATGATCTCAGGGTCCTGGGATCGAGGCCCACATCGGGCTCTCTGCTCAGCGGGGAGCCTGCTTTCTCCTCTCTCTCTGCCTGCCTCTCTGCCTACCTGTGATCTCTCTGTGTGTCAAATAAATAAATAACATCTTTTAAAAAAAATTTTTAGGGGCGCCTGGGTGGCTCAGTTGGTTAAGCGACTGCCTTCGGCTCTGGTCATGATCCCGGAGACCCAGAATCGAGTCCCACATCGGGCTCCCTGCTCGGCGGGAAGCCTGCTTGTCCCTCTCTCACTCCCCCTGCTTGTGTTCCCTCTCTGGCTGTGTTTCTCTCTGTCAAATAAATAAAATCTTTAGAAAAAAAAATTTTTTTTTAAAGAAGGTAGATAGAGCTTTACTACATATCTAAATCCTTTTAAACATTTTAAAAACTGCAATAATTAAAACAGTGGGTTTTGGTGTGAGAATAGACAAATACACCAATGAAACAAAGCAAAGAACCCTAAAAATGAGACTTAGCACATACGGAGACTTGATTTACAGCAGAAAAGGCACTTTGAAGAAGTGGGGAAAGGAAAGGCTTTTACATAAATGGTGCTGGGGCAACTGAACATGCCATTTAAAAAGGAAATGAAAAGGGGCGCTGAGCTGGCTCTGTTGGAAGAGCATGTGACTCTTGTTCTTGGGGTTGTGAGTTTGAGCCCCCAGTGGGGTGCAGAGATTACTTAAATAAATATAATTTTTTAGTTTAAATACAACTTTTAAATAAATAAATAAAAAGGAAATAAAAAGAAGAAATGTAATCCTACCTCAAACTATACAGAGAACAATTTGGAGGAGAGGGAAGGGAAATGGTTGTGGTTATAAAAAGGGCAACACAAGAGATCCTTATGGTCCTGGAGCTGTTCGGTACCAGGACCGTAGTGGTGGATACATAAGCCTATAGGTGAAAACACTGTAGAGACCTGAAGTCTCACACATACACCCATACAAAAAAGTACAAATAAAATGGGAAGAGGTCTGTAGCACTACAAATATCCTGGTTGTGATATTTTACTAGTTTTTCAAAATATCATCATGGGAAATTGGTACAGTGTACAAAGACTCTTTCTGTATTACTCCTTAAAACTGCATGTGGGGGCGCCTGGGTGGCTCAGAGGGCTAAGGCTCTGCCTTTTGGCTCAGGTCATGATCTCAGGGTCCTGGGATCAAGTCCCACATCGGGCTCTCTGCTCAGCGAGGAGCCTGCTTCCCCCCTCTTTCTCTGCCTGCCTCTCTGCCTGTTTGTGATCTCTCTCTGTCAAATAAATAAATAAAATTTTTAAAAATGTTTATAAAAAATAAAACTGCATGTGAAACTACAATTATCTCAATAAATTTTTCAATTAAAATAGAAATTCTAGGTAAATTACAGGTTAACTGCAAAAGGCAAAACAATAAATTTTTAGATAATAAATAGGGCCTTATGACCCCAGGACAGGAAAAATTTGCTAAGCAGGACACAAAAAGCACCAGACATAAAGGAAAAAAAATTATAAATCAAAGGGCATTAAAATTTAAGAATATTTTCAAATGACACCATTAAGACAGACTGGCTGACTGAGGGACAGGAAATGGGAGGCTTACCTTTCTCTACATACCCTTTTGTATCTTCTGAATTCCATACCATGTACATGCATTATATGTTTTTGAAGCTAAATTTTAAAAATAAATAAATAAACCATATATACCCAAATGTGGGACTCAAATTCACCACCCCAAGATCAAGAGTCACATTCTCTATCAACTGAACCAGCCAGGAACTCCTTGAAACTAATATTTTAAGTAAAATCTTTGTGAGATCAAAGACATAATGAGTGGTTGTTGGATGCTGGATTTGATTATAAAAAGGCACTGAGCCTAAGGATGGGTTCAGGTTTCACAGAACTACACTATGAAACAAGGTAGTTTCCTTCCAGAATCCATCAGTTACCAATATGTCTGATTTGGGATGGTTTTATTTTCCTTTTGGGATCTTAAAAATTTACTGAGGGGCGCCTGGGTGGCTCAGTTGGTTAAGCGACTGCCTTTGGCTCAGGTCATGATCCCGGAGACCCGGGATCGAGCCCCACATCGGGCTCCCTGCTCTGCGGGAAGCCTGCTTCTCCCTCTCTCAGTCCCTCTGCTTATGTTCCCTCTCTGCCTGTGTTTCTGTCAAATAAATAAAATCTTTAAAAAAAAAATTTACTGAAACCTAAGAAAGCATAAACATATTTCTTGGTAATATTACAACTCTGGGAATTAATACACACACACATATACATATACACACATATAGAAATAAATTGTACCCCACTCAGTTTTTAAAATAAATATAATGAAGAAACTAAAGTCTTGATACTAGCATTTCTCTAACTGGCTTTAATGAAACTTATTATAATCTATTTTGCATTTACTATAATTAAAGGGCAAGACAACATAAGAGCCTAGATCCAATTCCAACTCTGTCACACCCATGACCATGGACAAGTCACTTAGTTTCTCTGTGTCTGTTTCAGAATGGTCGATCAGAGGACCCATCTTATGGGGTTGTTTTGAGTATTGAATAATATATCTAAAACAGAACATACCTAGCATTTAAACTCTCAAATGCTAGCCCATGTATTTTTTTTTAATTTTATTTATTTATTTGACAGAGAGAAAACACTAGTAGGCAGAGCAACAAGCAGAGGGAGAGGGAGAAGCAGTCTCCCGCTGAGCAGAGCCCGACTCGGCCTCGATCCCAGAACCCTGAGATCATGACCGGATCGGAAGGCAGAGGCTTTAACCCACTGAGCCAGCCAGGTGCCCTAAAACCACTTTTTTTTTAAAAATATTTTATTTATTTATTTGACATAGAGAAACACAGCAAGAGAGGGAACACAAGCAGAGGGACTGAGAGAGGGAGAAGCAGGCTTCCCGCTGAACAGGGAGCCCGATGTGAGGCTCGATCCCAGGTCTCCAGGATCATGACCTGAGCTGAAGGCAGTTGTTCAACCAACTGAGCCACCCAGGTGCCCCTAAAACCACTTTTTGAAAACATTTTTGTCTTTCCGCCATCACAATCTGGAAGGAACACAGATCAGCACAAAACCAATGAAAATTATTTATCATAAAACCATTAAAATATCTCATAAAAACTCAAGTTTACAAAAACTTGAAGGTGACACAATTAAAAACAGGTGCCCCCACACCTGTCACCATTGACAGATTTCAAGGCAGGAGAACAAAACTGGATGGAGCCTTGGCATCCTATCTCCTCCACGCCAGCACTTCTGCAAGCAATGTCATTCCTGTCCTGAGGTCAGCCACAAGCAGGTCGCCTGGTTAAGGGATCCTGGACAGGCCCCAGCCTGGGCACCCTCCAGTTCCACACAGAACTTAGCAGCCGTCTGGTCCTACCTAGCTCTGGCTTAAAAAATAAAAATAAAAAAATAGGGACGCCTGGGTGGCTCAGTTGGTTAAGCAACTGCTTTCGGCTCAGGTCATGATTCCGGAGACTCGGGATCGAGTCCCACATCGGGCTCCCTGCTCGGCAGGAAGCCTGCTTCTCCCTCTCTCACTCCCCCTGCTTGTGTTCCCTCTCTCGCTGTGTTTCTTGCTGTCAAATAAATAAAATCTTTAAAAAAAAAAAAAAATCTTTAAAAAAAAAAATAAAAAAATAAAAAAAATAAAAAAATAAAAAAATAAAATAAATAAAAATAAAAAGCACCCGGTCTTGACCCTGTTTTGTGGGGATGACCTAATGCGGTGGTTTTCAAACTTTGGCATGCATCAGAAGCACCTGGAGGACTTGTGAAAACACAAGTTACTGAGCCCCACCTCCAGAGTTCCTGATTCTGTGGGTATGGGGTGGGCGCCAGAGTTTGCATTTTTACCAAGTTCTAGGTGACACTGACTCTGCGGGTTGGTGGACTACGTTTTAAAATCCGCTGTCCTAGTATATCTTTGGTGGGCAAACCCACAGAAGAGATTTGGCAAAAGATGGTTCGGCAAAGGAGCTGCCCTGAGAATTTATGGGGGACTTCTAACCCTGGAGTGCACCGAAATCCTAGGTTTTCCACATTTCGGTCTAGCCACAGAGTCCTTCCCAACCGCATCTCATTCTTTCTACTCAGACGCCAAGACCCACACCCATGGATTTTTAGATTTAGAGACTGTTTTCAGAACTGCCCCATACCCTCATACTAAAGAACTAAGTGAGTCAGAAAGAAAGATGCGGGAAGCGAAACTCCCACCTGCCTAGATCGTTGGGCAAATGAAGCGCTGTGTCCCAGGGCCCCTGACGCTACTCCCCTGGATTTTGGCGGATCTGAAGCTGAAAAGCCATTGTGGTGACCAGGAGCATCGCAAAGTACTGGTAAAAGGGCCATCCAATAATGAAGATCAGCACTTTGCATCCCGGGAGGACATGCACCACGATTAAGACCCCGGACCACCCGTGGAACATCGTCAGCAGCTCGCCGTCCTAGCCTGTGAAGGCAAGCGGGTTCTAAGCCACGCACACTGGCAGCCCCGCGTGCCAAGCCGGCAGGAGCCGACCGGTTCTGAGGTTTAGCTTTCGAAGGAAAGGAGTACTCAGGATCGGGATCCACCCAGACTGTATCAATGTATAATATTTCAGAGCAGAGTTCCACCGGGTGAAGGGAATAGTGTAGGCAGGCACCCGACAGGACTTGGAAGGGCAGGAGCTCCGCGCGCACTCACAAACAACGTGGGTGACATCCATGCCTCGACGTAAATGATCTCCGGTTCCGACATCTAACGACCGCCTCAGACTTTAAGCTGCGAGCCACCTGGCGCTCCCCGCCGCGGGGACCCGGAGCGCGGCGCTGCCCCTACCGCGGCCCCGCCTCCGCCCCGCACCAGAACTCGCTATCCGGGCAGCCAGCTGGTCCGCGTGCCATTTCTTCTACTCTCCGAACCCGCGTTTCCCGCTCTCCGTCCCCGTCTGTGCCACTCGGTTGCCCACTCTGCAGTCGAGGGTTCCTGGAACAGCCCCCGGGGCCGCCAAGCTCAGTTTGCGAGGGTCTCTAGCCTGTGGTGCAGCCACATACGGCTGGCACCGCTGGGACAGGGGAAACGGGGGCGGGAAGCGCCTAGGGCACCGAGGGACCAGCTGGCTAGGGTGGCCAGCACTGGGAACCCGGAAAGGGGGACAGGAAGAGAAGGCTGAAGAATGGAAGCCATGACGCCTCTTAGTATGCCACCATTTTCAAGGCCTTCATGCCATCGAGAAGGTCCTTCTCTCCAGATCCACGTTCTTCCTCTCCTGCCGCGGCGACAGGAAGCACACGTTGCGTCGGGGAGAACCTGCAACCGCGCTCGGCGGAAATCATGACCACCCAAGAGAAAACGGAAGCTCCAGAGACTGGAACAACTAGTTTGGGAAGAGGGGAATTTGCACTTAGATCCAAGTCCCTGTGGCTGGAAAATCCAAGCTGTCCGTAAGAGACCAGATTCCCCTACCTGGGTATTCCACTCTACAGACTCAAAACTTTCACCCAGAGCGGGGGTGAACAGAAGGCGAATGCCCGCAGTAGGTCCCCTGGAATCTCTGTGGTAGGTGAGCCCCGCCCCGGGCGCCGCTTTCTCTGTCCAGGGTGCCTCACCGCCGCCCGCTTTTGAGGTGCCCCTCCCGTGCTCTGCGCCTGGGTAGCTCCCAACATTTATCATACCCAGCAAGGCTTGGCCTCCGTCGCTTCTCCAACCAGGCGCGGGTGGTCCCTGGTACCGTCAGACTCAGCAGGGTGAGGACTGAGGGCATCTGCGGCGGAACTCAATCCCTGGCTCTTTGGAACCACCTCAGCGTTAAGTCGCGCCAGGTTCACCAGCCTGGAGGATTGACTCTTGGTTTCCACTCAGGTCCTGATCTCTTGGGATGTGGGTTGGAGCCCGGTGGGTTCCGGCTCAGCAGGGAGTCCGCTTGAGATTCTCTCCCTCTGCCCCCCCTCTCAAATACATAAATCTTTTTTTTTTATTGTTACTTAAATTTTTTTTTCCAGTGTTCCAGGATTCATTCCCCATTCCCCACACCCAGTGCTCCACGCAATAGGTGCCCCCAGTACCCACCACCAGGCTCTCCCATCCCTCTACCCCCCTCCCTCCAAGTCCCTCAGTTTGTTTCTGTGTCCAAAGTCTCTGTTGTTTCGTTTCTCTCCCTGGATTACCCTAGTTCCCATTTACTTTCCTTCTCCCACTGTCCTCCAGGTTCCGGCTCAGCAGGGAGTCTGCTTGAGATTCTCTCCCTCTTCCCCTCCCCCCTCAAATACATAAATCTTAAAAAAAGAAAAAAAAACACCTCCCATCAACTTCGTGAAACACACATATGTGGTTTTTGTGTTGTAGTTGTGTAACTGCTGCAGTTCACATGTAAGTGGTGCTCTTTCGGTGGGTCGTGTTAAGTGTTGGGGTTTTTTGGAGTCTAATAATTTCCAGGACCTTGCCTTTATCAAACTCTTGGTCTTCTACTCTCCTTAGCACAGATTATTTTTCCTGTTACTTTCAAACAAAACTGAGTATTTCTGGATTTCCCCCTCTGCCTTGCAAGGCCCAAGGCTTCCTCACCTTAGACAAAGTACCTCCCCTTCAATTGCCAGCACACTTTATCTCTCTTTTCTTGAGCCTTCACCTTAACTTTTCTCTAATCTGCAACCAGGTTGTGATCTTCAGGTCTGTGTGTGATCATTTATGTTGTGACCCAAGAGCCTGAGCTACAGCTATTGGTAGACACTGCCGCCCCTTATCTGCAAGTCTGGGTTTAGATGGCTCTTGACACATGAGCAGGGCTACTAGAAGTGCCCAAACAACCTTCGCAGTTCACCACAAACCTAGTAAAGAGCAGGGAAGGAAGAACAAATTGGGAAGGTAGTGTATGGGATAGCAGTAGGCTGACCTTAAAGGCTAATTTGGTCATTTACAAGTTGTTTGATCTTGGGCAATTTAATTACATATGATTGGGTATTCCAGCCTAAAGGGGAAAATAGTCATCTTTTCCTTGCAAGAATTAGAAAAACAAGTTCAAGTATTTGAGGACTACTAGGCATAAACTATTGCAGGTATTATTTTTACATGTGTTTCATGCAAAATGCCTGCTTTCCTACCTGCTCCTAGCAATCCATTCCTCCCTTGGTGGATAAGAAAGGATAGAGGCAGCCCCTTCTTTTAATGTACTTGTCTTTGCGCCTTGCGTTTATGATAGCTACTTTTAAGATACAGCATTACTGAGCCAAACTCACTAAAGCATATTTTTAAAAACTAGCTTTTCTCCTGCTTGACATTACATGGATTAATGGGTCTAGGACCCAAGGTGAAAATTCAGGCAATCACAGAATTCTATAGGCTCATACTTTCTCATTTATTTCAAGGTCAGACACTGACCCCAAAATAAGATAGGACATACTAACTACAACAATGGATGTACTTGAGATCCACATTAGAGTCATGGAATCTGGGCAGGTCCAAATTTGCATACATAAGTCTTAGTAGATTAAGCAGCACTGTCCAAGAGATCTTTCCTTTTTGCAGTGATGGAAGTATGTATTTGTGGTGTCCAATATGGTCGTACTAGCCACATATGGTTATTAAGCACTTGAAATATGACTATTGCTATGAGGAATTGAGTTTTTCCTTTTTTTTTAAAGATTTATTGGGGGTGGGGGAGCCAAGGGAGAGAGAGAATTCCAAGCAGACTCCCCCCTGTTGAGTACAGAGCCCAACTCCAGGCTCGAACCCATAACCCTGAGATCATGACCTAAGCCAAAATCAAGAGTCAGATGTTTAAGCAACTGAGCCACCCAGGCACCCAGGAATTGAATTTTTTATTTAACTTAAATTGTCATATGTGACTAGTAACTACTGTATTAATGCAAGGGTTTTTTTTTTTTTTAAGATTTTATTTATTTGACAGAGAGAAACACAGTGAGAGAGGGAACACAAGCAGGGAGAGTAAGAGAGGGAGAAGCAGGCTTCCCGCTGAGGAGGGAGCCCGATGTGGGACTCATCCCGGGTCTCCGGGATCATGACCTGAGCCGAAGGCATTTGCCGTTGCACCCCTGTATGAATGGCAGAGAAGAGAAGAATACCTCTACAGTAGAGAATCCTGACAAACACTACTTGAATCCGGTGATTAAGGCCAACATCAACAGTCATAAATCATATTGATGGTATATACCTTTGACATGATGTGATGAAAAAGGGCACTTGACATCTTTAGCCTTCCTCCAAAAAACCTGTAACTCCAATCTAATTATGAGAAAAACATCACACAAATTCCAGTACAGGGGCAGCCTAAAATACAGCTGACTATTATTCTTCAAAACTGTCAAGGTTATCAAAACCAATAAAAGTCTGTAAAAATGTCAGTCAAGAGGAGCCTAAGGAGACAATGATAATTAAATATAACATACTGGGACGCCTGGGTGGCTCAGTGGATTAAAGCCTCTGCCTTCAGCTCAGGTCATGATCTCAGGGTCCTGGGATGGAGGCCCGCATCGGGCTCTCTGCTCGGCGGGGAGCCTGCTTCCTCCTTTCTCTCTCTGCCTGCCTCTCTGCCTGCTTGTGATCTCTCTCTCTGTGTGTCAAATAAATAAATAAAATCTAAATAAATAAATAAATAAACATGGTGGATGGCATCCTGGGACAGAAAAGGTATAGTAGTAGGTAAAAAAAATTTTAACATGAATAAAGTATGTACTTTATCTAATAATATTAAATGTGTCACTATTGGGTCATTAATTAAACAAATATAATTTGTTAACAATATGATATACTTAATAATAGGAAATATTAATAGCAGAAATTGGGAGGTATATGGTATAGAACTCTACTATCTGCTCAAGTTTTCTATATAGCTAAGACTTATAAAAATAAAATCTATTTATAAAACTAAATAGGAAATACTTACAAATGAAATATGTTTAGAACTTACCTCAAAATCTAGAGATAGGGAAGACAGTAAAACAAGATTATTGGTAATTGCTGAAGCTGGATAATAGATTGAGTTCATTACACTATTCCTTCTACCTCTGTTTATGTTTAAATTTTTCATAATAGAAAGTTTAAGAAAAAAGAATGACTTAAATCTATATGCTCAGATATGGGAAAGGAAAAAAAACAGTCTGAGTAAGTTATGAAGAAGATTGGGTTAGGAAAAAGAATTTGCTTATCATCTTATATCCTTCCATACTATTTATGTTTGTACATGTGTTTAAAAAAATACATTAATTGGATAATTTGGCACACTTCTTACAGAAGAAGAGAAGTCCATTCAAATGACAGCAATTACATTTTTAGTTGATTCTCCAATCTCAAGGTGTCTTTTTAAATCTTTACACAGAGTAACAGGCTTCCTTGTAATGAGCAGAATATAAATCCCATTTTAGCAGTCCTGCTGGTTAACCTTGTACATGCCTGGAACAGTGTGTAATACAGTCTCACTGAGTGAAAAAAAACAACTACCCAATTACATCTTGTTTCAGAAAAAGTTTCGTTTTAAATGAAATACATCATTTCTTTAAAAGATTTTATTTATTTATTTGTTTATTTATTTATTTATTTATTTATTTATTTATTTGACAGAGAGAGAGATCACAAGTAGGCAGAGGCAGGCAGAGAGAGGAGGAAGCAGGCTCCCTGCTGAGCAGAGAGCCCAATAGGGCGATCCGGAACCCGAGATCATGACCTGAGGCGAAGGCAGAGGCTTAATCCACTGAGCCACCCAGACGCCGAAATATGTCATTTTTTGATGTAAAGGGGAAATAAATCGTCCTACCTGCCAGCCTAGCATGCTGCTTCATAAATTGAGATCCAGGAAGATGGTAAAGAAATCTTGGAAGACATTCTAATAACTGAAAAGGCCCCACAAAGGTCCATTTACATAGAATAAAGCTGCCCAAGATAATTAAAGTGCCAGGAGTTTGGGGTGTTTTCTGTTGTTGGTAGTTGATGCTGTTTTTCTTGATTTACTTTTGTCTGGAATTAAAGCAGATGCTGTGCTAACTGTTCCCCTTCGGCAGAGCCAAGGTTCTAAGCAGCAGGTGTACCCGGAAGCTCTTGAACTAGCTAGACTCAGCAGGTTGAGACATCTAATTATTACTAAATAATATCCTAAGTAGCAAATAAAAGGATCTTCATCAAAAAAAATTTTTTTAAATAATCTGTCTATAAAGTTCTCAATCTTACACTCACTGTTGTTTTATTTAGAATATTTTATTTATTTAAGAGAGAGAGATTACACAGGCAGAGGGAGAAGCAGACTCGCCACTGAGCAGGGAGCTGATGATGCGGGGCTGGATCCCAGGACCCTGAGATCATGACCTGAGCTGAAGGCAGAGGCTTAACCCACTGAGCCACCCACGCATCTTTAACACTCACTGCTATTTTAAACAAACAAAGGGGCACCTGGGTGACTCACTTGGTTAAGCTCACCTTCAGCCCAGGTCATGATCTTCTGGCCCTCGTACTGAGCCCCGCATCGGGCTTTCTGCTCAGTGACAAGTCTGCTTCTCCCTCTGCCTCTGTGATCTCTCTCTCTCTCTCAAATAAATAAATAAAATCTTAAATAAAAATAAATTTAAAATTAAAAAAAAAAACCAATCAGGACACCTACCTGGGTGGTTCAGTCAGTTGAATATCTAACTCTTGGTTTTGGCTCAGGTCATGACCTCAGAGTCCTGGGACTATGTCCCAGATGGGGCTCCACATTAAGCCACTCAGCGGGGAGTTAGGGATTCTCTCCTCTCCCACTCCCTCTGCCCAGGCCCCACCTCCTGCACATGCCCTCTCACTCTCGCTCTCGCTCTCGCTCTCTCTCAAATAAATAGATAAATCTTTAAAAGGAATGATCAGGGATGCCTGGGTGACTCAGTCAGTTAAGCGTTTGCCTTCAACTCTGGTCATGATCCCAGAGTCCTGGGATCAAGTCCCACGTTGGGCTCCTTGCTCAGCCAGAAGCCTGCTTCTCCCTCTGCCTGCTCTGCTGACCACTCCCCCTACTTGTGCTCTCTCTCTGACAAATAAATAAATAAATCTTAAAAAAAAAAAAATAAATAAGAAAAGGAACTATCACTTTAGAACCTGATAAAGAAAAGGAAGTGTTTTTGATTTTGGGTACAAAGTCACCTAAACCATCTTAGACCAATTGCAGGAGAAGGCTGACTGAACACAGAACTCCCCAGACTTATGAGACTTGTGAAACTTGTCCACAAGCAGTGATAGCTACTTTGCTGAAACATAATTGGTAGATGATCTTGAAAGCTCTTCCCTTTCCTCTTTATCCTTTATATACTTGATAATCTGTGGGGAATATTAAGAAGACTGCATTGAAAAAATGTCTTAAAAATTGCTATACAGGAAATAAAAATTAATTTAAAAAAAATTTTTTAATTATAAGACAAGGGGCACCTGGGTGGCTCAGTTGGTTAAGCAACTGCCTTCGGCTCAGGTCATGATCCTGGAGGCCCTGGATCAAACCCCATATCAGGCTCCCTGCTCGTCAGGAAGCCGCCTTCTCCGTCTCTCACTCCCCATGCTTCTGTCCCCTCTCTAGCTGTGTTTCTCTCTGTAAAATAAATAAATAAAATATTTTTTAAAAAAGATTTTATTTATTTATTTGACAGAGAGAGATCACAAGTAGGCAGAGAGGCAGGCAGAGAGAGAAAGAGGAGGAAGCAGGCTCCCTGCTGAGCGAGATGCGGGCCTCGATCCCAGGACCCTGAGATCATGACCCAAGCTGGAAGCAGAGGCTTAACCCACTGAGCCACCCAGGCGCCCAAATAAAATCTTAAAAAAAAAAAAAAAAAAATTGTGAGACAGGGCAGCTGGCCAGCTAAGTCAGTAGAGCCTAAGATTCTTAATCTCAGGTTTGTGATTTTGAGACCCACGTTGAGAGTAGAGTTTACTTTAAAAAATGATAATAATTTAATAAAAGTTTAAAAATAAAATAAAATGATTTTTAAAATTTTAAGGTAAAGGCCACTTGACCTCTTAGGACATTTAGAAATAGGGTACATAATAATCAGCATAAATAATATTCTAGCTCCACCTAGTGGCCAACAGTGGGATTAACTCCTGAAACTAGAAATTGGCCAGATTCACAAATATGAGAACATTCTTCTTTTTTGTTTGTTTGTTAAGATTTTATTTATTTTAGTGAGAGAGCACAAGCAGGGGGAAGAGGCAGAGGGAGAAGCAGGCTTTCCGCTAAGCAAGGAGCCCGATGTGGGACTTGATCCCAGGACCCTGGGATCCTGACCCAAGACGAAGACAGACAATTAAGCGAGCCACCCAGGAGCCCCAGATGTGAACCTTCTTAACAGAAAGGGGGGAATGTCAATATGTTAGGTGAAAAGGACAGTAGGTAAAATAGGAGTGGCCAAATGTTCCATATGGCAATGCTCATAGTTTTCAGCGATGCTCCTAAAAGATGAGTAAGAAGAGTTGACTGAGGGGCGCCTGGATGGCTCAGTTGTTGAGTGTCGCCTTCGGCTCAGGTCATGATCCTAGAGTCCGAGGATCAAGACCCACATAGGGCTCCCTGCTTGGCAGGAAGCCTGCTTTTCCCTCTCTCACTACCCCTGCTGTGTTCCCTCTCTAGCTGTGTTTCTCTGTCAAATAAATAAATAAAATCTTTGTCCCCATATTGTAGAACTGGTCCTCAACCAAATAAAGAGAATTGGCTATTTACACTATAGAATATATTGACAGAAATGGTCCTTCACAGGAAACCCTTGCAAAGAAAAGGGTCTGGAATAGCAGAAAATCCTCCTAGCCAGGATTGCCAGATAAAATACAAGATGCCCAGTTCTTTTAATTTTAGATAAATAATTTTTTATATAAGTATGTTTCAAATACCTAAAACTTAAAGGAGTTCTTTTCAACAAATGAGAGGTTGCTTGAGAAGGCATGGATAGGAGGTGGGAGAAATGGATGAGTGTGTCAAAAGGTACAAATCTCTAGTTACAAAATAAACAAGGGGGCTACCTGGGTGGTTCAGATGACTTACTATAAAGCCTCAGTAGTCAAGAAAGTGTGGCATTGTCCAAAAAAATGGACAAATAGATCAATAGAACAGAGTTCAGAAATAGGCCCACACAAAGTATAGTCAATTTATTTTTGACAAAAAAGCAAAAGAAACACAATGAAGGAAAGATTTTTTTTTTAATTTGACAAAGAGGCAGTGAGAGAGGGAACTCAAGCAGGGGGAGTGGGAGAGGGAGAAGCAGGCTTCCTGCTGAGCAGGGAGCCAGATGCAGGGCTTGATCCCCGGGCCTGGGGATCATGACCTGAGCCGAAGGCAGATGCTTAATGTGAGCCACCCAGGTGCCCCGAAAAGATCATTTTTTTCAACAAATAGTCATGAAAGAACCGGATAACCACATACAAAAAAGGGGGGGCATCACAGAGCTAAATAAAATGCAAAACCATAAAACTCCCAAGATAACGTAGTAGAAAATTTACATAACCATGAGTCTGTGATTACTTTTTATTCATTTATTTTTATTGAGGTATAATTGATACATAACATTATATTAGTTTCAGGTATACCATATGATTCAACATTTGTATACATTGAAAAATCATCACCACAATAAGTCTAGTTAACATCTGTTACCACCCATAACACAACAAAAATTTTTTTGTAATGAAAATTTTTAAGATCTACTTCTTAGCTTTCTTAACTTTCAAACATGTAATAAATAGTACATAGTCACCATACCATATATTACATCCCCATGGCTTATTTATTTTATAACTATAAGTTTGTACCATTTGATACCTTCACCCATTTTACTCAACCCCCACTCTTCACCTTTGGTGACTACCAATCTGTTCTATCTATGAGTTTGGTTTCTGTTTGTTTTGTTTTGTTTTTTAGATTCTACATACAAGTGAAATTTAGAGTGTTTATCTTTCTCTGAATTATTCCACTTGGCATAATATCCTCAAGGTCCATCCATGTTGTCACAAGTAGCAAGATTTCATTCTTTTTGGTTGCTGAATAGTATACCACTGTATATATTGGTGATAATTTTTTAGATGTGATATCAAGTGATATAATCCATGAAAGAAACAGCTGATAAGCTAGACATTAAAATTTAACACTTCTGCTCTAAGAAAGATGCTAGAAGAAAATATTCGCCAAAGACATATCTGATAAAGAGTTATAACGAAAATACACAAAGACTCTTAAGATTCAACAGTAAGAAAATGGACAACCTGATTTAAAAATGGGCAAAACATCTAAACACATTTTATACACAGATGACAAATAAGCCTGTGAAAAGATGGTTCAGATCAGTGTCATTAAGGCGTTGAAAATTAAAACAACAATGAGACACCACTACACACCTATGAAGAAGGCCAAAATCAAAAACACTGAAAACAACATATGTTAGCAAGAATGTAGACAAAGGTTCCTGGGTGGCTCAGTTGGTTAAGCATCTGCCTTCAGCTCAGGTCGTGATCCCAGCATCCTGGGATCAATCCCCACATCGGGCTCCTGGCTCTGCAGGAAGCCTGCCTCTCCCTCTCCCACACCCCTTGCTTGTGTGCCCTCTTGCTGTGTCTCTCTGTGTCAGATAAATAAATAAAATCTTAAGAAAAGATAAAGACTGTTTTTTTAAGGGGGTAGTAGGTGTGGCAACTCTCAGCACATTGCCCACCTTGAGATTATAAATGGAAGCTTGATCACTGGCCGAGATTTGATAGAAATAAGAGAGCCTCCAAAGTACCACTCAGAGCTTAACCTGTAACCTTTAGAACTGGGTGATGAAGGCAGTGGTACCTGGCTTATATAGTCTTGAGGCAAGATGCTGGCTGGTTACTCTCGGTCCTCTGGGCAAGAAGTATCCTCAGAAAAAAAAGGGCTGTGCTTCCAGACAGAGAAGCAAAGCCTGGGGCACCTGGGTGGCTCAGTCGTTAAGCATCTGCCTTCAGCTCAGGTCATGATCCTGGAGACCTGGGATCAAGCCCCACATCGGGCTCCCTGCTCGGCGGGAAACCTGCTTCTTCCTCTCTCACTCCCCCTGCTTGTGTTCCCTCTCTAGCTGTATTTCTCTCTGTCAAAAAAATAAATAAAATCTTGAGAGAGAGAGAGAGAGAGAGAGAGAGAAACAAAGGCACCTGTTTCCTATAGGTTTCTTGAAGCAGAACCATCCTTGGCTGTCTTGAGGAGACCAGCAAAGTGACTCAAACTAATGGGGTGAATACGGTGGAAGCACAAGACAGGCAAGAAAAAAAGAAAAAGAGGTGAGTTTGAGACATAAATTAGGTGCTGTTGAGAGAAACTATTATGTGCCAGCCCCAAAAATGATTAGACAGGGTTTTCATCTTTGTGCTTTTGAGCAAATAGAAGATGAATAAGTATTCAAATAATTTCAATACAATATAATACTAGGAAGGTTAGGTTTTATGCTGTGGGACTGGATGCTAGTGATATGGAAGGGTTTAAGCTGCTGAAAGGGGATCAGATTTGGTGTCAGTGCGGTTGGAGATCATGGAAGCACACAGAGCAGGTAGCCCGCAGCATCGACAGCAGGGCACATTGAGTGCGAAGGGCCTGACCTCCGAAAGTGGAAGTCAGCATGCAGGCAAAATCTGAGAAAGAGGCAAAACCCAGCTAAGCTTTAAGACAAGATTTAGGAGATGAGGACAAGAAAAAGAGAAAACAAAACATGGTAAGATTCCTTTGTTTTCTCGTTTTGGGGTGGGGTTTGTGGTGAAACAAGAAAGGAATTTATTTCAGAAAACACCTAAGATTCTATTCATACCAGACTAGCAAAAAAAAAAACCTGAGTAAATCAAATTTCTGTGACAATGTGAAGAAACTGGAAAGTATATGCACTTTCGGTGGAGATTAAGACTGGTGTGACCAGGCTGGTGTGCAACCCAGCAGTACTGAGTGAAGTTAAGTGTGACAAGTATGAACATAACCTACAGCATGGCAAACACACTACTAGCTAACTGCCTGAGAAGCTTCCCCACATATCCACAAGGGGGCAGGTACACAGATGTTGAGAACAGCATTGTTTGTGGAAGTAGGAGCTAAAAGTAATCTAAACATCCATATTAGGGTTAAACATGAGTGGTGAGTTATCTTATCTGACAAGCAGACATCTGACAAGCAGAAGTCAAAAGCAACTAATTCAAGATGTGTCCAGATAACCTTAAGGACATGGTATTGGATTTTAAAAGTAAGCAAGAATTAAATCTATAGCACACAAGCATTTGTGCAAATTTTCATCATATACATACACAAAGCCATGCAATATTTTTACAAGATCTTATAGGAGGTATATTTGAGCAGGAACCTGCAATCTGTGAAGATAGGGGGTCAGGGGAAAAAATATTCATCAAGAAAGGGGTCCTTTATATGGACCTGAGGTTCCCATATCTTCACTGAGAAGAATCATGGCCACATTTTCTGTTGAGGTTCAAGGGAAAAAATTAAACAACTGACAAAGCTATCTACACAATTTCAAGGAAGTAGACAACAACTACATAAACACACAACGAAGGAGGAAAGAATGGAGAAGGAAGGGGAGAAGGTAGAAAGGAAGGAAATGGATGCAAAAGATTAACTTCCCTAAGTATAAGCAAACATAATTCTAGGGGAAAAGTGAAGGAAATTCTTGACAATGGCTTCAAGTTATAGAAAAAAGATATATTAATATGTCTTTTTCCTAAAACTGAGAAAAATTGAAACTGAAGTTCATATGCAAGAATAGTTAGGAAAATAGACTAGGAAAACACTGCAATGGAAGAACTGAGTGGGGAGAAGCCTCACCAGAGACTTCATAATTTAAAAAGTGTTGTATCACAACATGAATAGACAGACCAGTAAAACAGAATATAGTCCAGACATAGCTGAAATAACATATAGATATCTAGACTGTGATAAAAATTAGATCACTGGACAAAGATGGACTTTTCCTATCCATATATTAGGGCAAGTGGAGGGATGCCTGGGTGGCTCAGATGGTTAAGCATCTGCCTTCAGCTAAGGTCATGATCCCGGGGTCCTGGGATCGAGTCCTGCACCAGGCTTCCTGCTCAGGGGGAGCCTGCTTCTCCCTCTGCCTCTGCCTCTCTGCCTCTCATGAATAAATAAATAAAATCTTTTTTTTTTTTTTAAAAAGGACAGGTGGATAGCCACCTGCAAAGAGAAAAAACTAGATCCATTCACATCAAGAAAGTATTTGCAAATGGATAAAAGATCTAAAAATTTAAAAAGGCAACCACAGGAAGGCTCAATTGGTTAAGTAACAGGCTCTTATTTTTGGCTCAGTTCGTGATCTCAGAGTTGTGAGACTAAGCCCCACATGGGCCTCTGTGCTCAGCAGGGAGTCTGCTTAAGATTCTCTACCCTTTCCCTTTCAGTGTTCTCTTGGGTGCTCTCTCTCTCACAAATATATCAATAAAATCTTATTTTTAAACAAAGCTAACTACAGGGCGCCTGGATGGCTCTGCCTTCAGCTCAGGTCATGATCTCAGGGTCCTGGGATCGAGCCTCACATCAGGCTTCCTGCTCAACGGGAGCCTGCTTCCTCCTCTCTCTCAGCCTGCCTTTCTGCCTACCTGTGATCTATCTCTCTGTCAAATAAATAAATAAAATCTAAAAAAAAAAAAAAGGTAACTACATAAGTCCTAAAGGAAAACATGAGTGAATTCCTCTATAAGTTGTGTATAAAGAAAAACTTCCTAAGACTAAAAATTCAGATACAAAAGAAAATATTGATAACTTTTACTTCATAAAAATAAGTAAAACTGAACGTCAAAAAAATGCCATAACATCAAAAGAAAACAGTAAATTGGGAGAAAACATCTGCAATATGTATCACAAAGGGCTAACATCCCTAATATATAAATAACTTAAAATTCAAGGAAAAGGAGAACTCTGATAGAAAATGAGCAAAGGCACAAACAATTTACAAAAAATAAAACAGCCTTTAAACTTATGCAAAGATGTTCAACTTTACTCATAATAAATACAAACTAAAAATACACTGAAAGGCCATTTCTTTTTTCTTTTTCAGGAACCAGTATTTATTATCCAAGTCATATTTAATGTCAACAAGATGCCACAACTACAAAAAATTACACACACTGCAATCTCAATGCAAACAGTCAAAAGGAACCCTGGTCATTAAAAAGTAATTCAAATTATTCCAAAAAGCAAGTGAATTTTTTATTTTTTTTTTAAAGATTCTATTTACTTATTTGACAGAGAGAGAGATCACAAATAGGCAGAGACAGCAGAGGAAACAGTCTCCCTGCTGAGCAGAGAGCCTGATAGGGGCCTCAATCCCAGGACCCTGAGATCATGACCTGAACCGAAGGTGGAGGCCTTAATCCACTGAGCCACCCAGGGGTCCGCAAGTGAATTTTTTAAACATCTTTATACATCCAGCCAACATATTAAAAAGGTTAACAAACAAAAATACAAGTTCAGTGGTCTGGTATCAAGTGTTTTTTTGTTGTTATTGTTGTTGTTTTGTTTTTAAAGATTTTATTTATTTATTTGAGACAGAGATAGAAAGGAGGGAGAGTGAGGAGAAGCAGACTCCCCACTGAGCAGGGAGCCCGATGAGGAACTCGATCCCAGAACCCTGAGATCATGACCTCAGTCAAAGGCAGAGGCTTAACGACTGAGCCACCCAGGCACCCTGGTATCAGTGTTTCAAAAAGGCAACTGTTTAAGCATTTCTACTGATTTGAACATCAGTCTCTTGGCCAATCAGTTTCATCCCATTCATCATCCAGCAGGTTCTCTGAGCCACCTTTGGCCACTCAAACTTAACCATACCACATCCCCTGGATTTCCATTTTCCATCCTGAAGTAGGCAGAGCACATGGCCACACTCCTTGAATTTATCTTTTAGCATCTTCCATGTAAAATTAAAATGGGAGATTTCTCACAAATATCTGGCAGGCCTTCCTGGCCACCCCAGGAGCATGTAAGAGGCAATTTCTTATCCCAAAATTCAAAAGCATGGTAATATGCTCAGAATGTAAGGCTTTAGGAAAACATTCTTTTTTTTTTTTTTTTAAGATTTTATTTATTTATTTGACAGAGAGAGAGATCACAAGTAGGCAGAGAGAGAGGAGGAAGCAGGCTCCCTGCTGAGCAGAGAGCCCGATGCGGGCCTCAATCCCAGGACCCTGAGATCATGACCTGAGCCCAAGGCAGGGGCTTTAACCCACTGAGCCACCCAGGCGCCCTAGGGAAACATTCTTATATATTGCTGGGGGGTGGAGGGAGACACAAAATGGCACCACATTTACTGAAGAGAATTTGACAAATATCTAACAAAACTACATAAGCACTGACTCTCTAACTCAGCAATCCTACTTCTAGAAATTTACTCTAAAGATATCACATTCAGGAATACAAATATACATATGCATATGGGTATTTATTGCAGCATTATTTATAACTGCATTATATTCAAAACTACATAAATACCCAAATATAGGACTGGCTTAATAAACTATGTTATTGGCACACAATGGACTATTACACAACTATAATTAAAAAAATGAGGAAGCGCTTATTATTTATTAAAGTGATTTCTAGAACTTACTGTTAACCTTTTAAGTGGAAAAAGAAATGTTTAGGGGCACCTGGGTGGCTCAGTTGGTTAAGCGACTGCTTTCAGCTCAGGTCATGATCCCAGAGACCCAGGATCGAGCCCCACATCGAGCTCCCTGCTTGGCGGGAAGCCTGCTTCTCCCTCTCTCACTCTGCCTGCTTGTGTTCCCTCTCTAGCTGTGTTTCTCTCTGTCAAATAAATAAATAAAAGCTTTAAAAAAAAAAAAGAAAAAGAAAAAGAAATGTTTAAAAGAATACACATCGACAGTGATGGGGTTCAGAGCAGGCAGACCCAAAATATGCCACTTGGGCATATTAATGATTTTGAATCAGAGTTACTTGAACAGCCAGTGCAAGGACACTCTGACCATCCTTTGTCCTCTTGAAAGCAGAAAATGTATCCCCCAAATCTTACCCTCCCTGTACCAGGAGGGAAAGACATACCTTCATCACTGAGACAGGGAATTCAAGAGCCAAGAAAACTGCATAAACCAACCCTGTGACTTTTTCACTAATTTACCACCCCAAGCACAAACTTCTTTGTCTTAGCAGTTCTTTATAAATTTATTGTTTCTTTTTTTTTTTTTAAGATTTTATTTATTTGACAGAGAGAAACACAGCCAGAGAGGGAACACAAGCAGGAGGAGTGAGAGAGGGAGAAGCAGGCTTCCCGCTGAGCAGGGAGCCCGACGTTGGGACTCTATCCGGATCTCCAGGATCATGACCTGAGCCAAAGGCAGTCGCTTTAACCAACTGAGCCACCCAGACGCTCCGAGCATGGCTATTGTTAACCAATATTTGGAACAGAGGATTTCACTAGGTTAGATTGTACTTAAACTTATCAATTGTTTTGTAAGCAATCCCCAGCTTTCCTGACTACGCCTTAGATTTACCCCCCTTTCTGAATCCAGTCAGCCCTCACCAGCTGCCCTTCGGTGGTGCATCATTTCCATTACAATGAAAGCTGTTTTGCTTATCTTAATCCTGTACTTGCCGTTGGTGCAAAACAGGCCAAAAGCTTAAAACTCAAGGGGAAGAGGAGGCAGCCACCCCAAGACAACTTTTTTAACCTTCAAATTATTCCAAAACTTTTCCTGTGAATTTTCTCAAAGTTTTGGGTTTTTTTTTCTTTAGGCTGAAAAGTCTTCAATTCAGGGTATACACGGAGTTTACAGCATATCCTTAAATGCCCAAACTTTGCTACTTTGACACAGATTAACCTAAAGCTGTTTTCTACACTTGGAAGCACTGCCCTTAGGGCAGAACTTCTAGCCCTTAGAGGGAAGGAAGTTCCGTATTTCATTCACATCCCAGAATTTGAATTGCCAGCTCTCCAGTTTACATTTTCACACACAGTCATTGCCAACAGACAGAAGGGTGCATTAGCTGAGGGCAATTTGAAGGAGCCACTAGTGCTGGTCCATAAAGTGGACTCAAGCAAGGAGTACTAACTCAGGAAGACGGCACCTAATAGTTCAGCAAAGAAACAGAGTTTGCCAGTCAGCTTGTGGAGAAACAGGCAATCTCCTATATTGCTGGGTCTAAAATAATTTCAACCCCTGTGGAAGGCAATTTGGTAATATCGAGCAAAATTATATATGGATTTTCTCTCTTGGCCAGCAATTTCCCCTCTATAGCCTCTACAGAGTACTTGCACACTTAAAAAAACAATGACTTTGATGGTATTCACCAAAACTATGGAAAGTCAAAGATTGGGAACAACCCAAAAATCCTTTGGTAGGGGGCCAATTTAATGGAATCATGCCCAACTATAAGGGAGGGAAAGAATCTGCTGCATTTATGACTGTAATCTTATTTTTAAAAGCCTCTGGAAGAGTACACACACACAAAAATTTATTTTTGGAGAGTAGAAATATGAGCATAAATGGATAATGCAGATAGTATTTTTTTATAATCCTATAAATGGATAGGAGATTCTTCTATCATTTTGGGATTCTGATCCATATGAGTGTAGTATCTCTTAGAAATTTATAAGTAAATGTAAATACTAGTGTTACTTAAGAAAATGCTATTTATTCCAATATAGCAAAAAGTATTCTCCACTTAGTCCACAGCTCTGTGTCATTATACTGCATATCAGTTAGTGGTCTATTATGCTTACAAGTATATAAAACTACTACTACACTGAGAAGGTACTGGCGTTTCTATGTTTTGGAGAATATTTGCTTTCATTTTACACATGTTATGTCAACCTATTACAGAGTAATTTTGTTTTGTTTTGTTTTGTTTGTTTTTTTAAGATTTTGTCCATTTATTTGACAGAGAGAAACACAGCCAGAGAGGGAACACAAGCAGGGGGAGTGAGAGAGGGAGAAGCAGGCTTCCCGCCGAGCAGGGAGCCCGATGTGGGACTCGATCCGGGATCTCCAGGACCATGACCTGAGCCGAAGGCAGTCGCCCAACCAACTGAGCCACCCAGGCGCCCCCAGAGTAATTTTTTAAAAAGAATCCAGGTCAGGGACGCCTGGTGGATCAGTCAGTCCGTTAAGCGTCTGCCTTCAGCTCAGGTCATGATCCCAGGGTCCTGGGATGATTCCCACATCAGGCTCCTTGCTCAGTGGGGAGGGAGCCGGCTTCTCCCTCTGCCTGCCAATCCCCCTTGCTTGTGTTCTCTGACAAATAAACATATAAAATCTTTAAAAAAAAAATCGAGGTCAGTTATAGACAATATCACATTTCTCCTATAATTCACTGGGTTTTGATCAAAGCTGCATCTCAGAACCCAACTCCTATACCTTTTAACCCTAACCATGTGTACTCTTGGACCTTTTTCTAGCTTTTAAGGTTTTATTTAAGGGTTAAGCTCAAAAGCCTCCTTGGCTGATATAATCTCCAATACTTCAAACATCAAGGAGCTACTTATTTAAAATTTTATTCTTTAATTAGCAAACGGGGGGGGGGGAGCCACATTAGGACCCAGAGACAAAGGCGGAGACCCAAAGTCAGCTGGTTTTTTCTTGTCAGGCTGGAGCAGAATTTCAACCGTATCACATCCATTCCAGCTCTGCAGACACAGTTTACTCTTTAAATTCCGATTCCAGGCTGGTTGCAAACTGGCTTCACTTCATCCAAGGACCTAGCTTTAGGGCTTTCATGGCATCTTCAAGTTTGAGCATCCCTGCACGAGAAAACAACAAGTGTGCGTAAGGAGAGAACTGCCCAGACAGTTCTCAGCCTCTTTCAAGATCTCCTGAGACTTCCCAGCCTGGCATTCGGTGCCTGAGATTCTTGGCAACATCAGAAGGTGGAGCCGCTGAGTCCCTTCCAATATCCCCCCAAGAAGCTAGGGGGAGTGTTGGGAGGGAGGGCAGAACTGAGATCAGGTCTCGGGTAATGCTCCCTTATGATACCACGCCGCCTCTCACCCTGGTCTTGCTCCACGGTCTCCAGAGCCAACAGACTCTCAGCGGCAGCCCACAAAATCGGGCAGCCGCCCCTGGGGAAGCCTGAGGGGCCGGTGATGCTTGCGAGGGAAAAGAGTGGAAGGGAGAGGAGAGAAGGACTACAGCAGAGGGAGTAAAACCACCCACGCGTCCCCAGGCGAAGCACCTCGTGGACAGGTCTCTCACCTCGTTGCTGTCGCTGGCGGTGCCATTCGGCCATGGACTGGAGCATCCACCTGGCCCTGAGCTTGTACAAGTAAGAGCCATAAACCACGACCTCCGTGAGCTCCGAGGATTCCAGAACCCTTAGCTCGAGCATGACTTTGCTCACTTGCTCGAAGTACGGGATTCGAGATCCAGCTGGGCCTGTTTGGGGAAGAATATGAGCGCTCAGGCCCACGGAGACCAAGACGCCCGGGTCTGGGCACCCAGGTCAGGGCAGCGGTCACTCACCAAACAGAGCCTCCAGGAGCTGTGTCTGGACCTGCAACACCTCAGGATCTTTCAAGTCTTCGGGAGCTTTCACCCACGGTGGAATATCTTTTCTTTCTGGTAGAGTCCCCATCGGGAGTGCCTCAAAACCAACCACGCTCCAACCTAGGCCCTGAGTCGCCGCGGCCTCGGCGCAGGGAGGCGGGCATCCGGACGGGCCCCGCCCACAACAAGCCCCGCCCCTGCCCGGCTGCCCAGTCCCCCACTCAGAACCCTCGCGGGCCCGCCTGCGCTTTGGTCCTGCACGTAACCATTGCCGTCACTTTACCCGGTATGCAGTAGCGATGGGCGGAGCTGTTTCCGAGTTTATAAAGTTTTCCGCAGGTATTGATTCGGTTCTTCCACGCGGGAATCTCTTGACCTTGGGAGTGCGTGGGGCCAGGGCACGTCGATTCTTACCCTGCAAACAAGTGATTGGGCCTGAACGCCGGAATGATGAAAATCCAAGGCTTGAGGGTGTTGAGGACCACGGGGGAGAGGCCAAAATCAGGTTCCTGTCTCCCACGTTCCAAAGGAGGGCCCCACCTCCCTTGTGCCTAAGGGGGCTAAACCCTGTGGCTTCACTTCACTGAGACCCTTACAACTTCCACAGACTCAGGAGTAATTCCTGACGTTTAACAAAGGAGAAAAGGAAATTCAGAAATTCCTTATCTACAAGGCACATGATGGGGTCCCTAAAGTGCCCTTACTGTTACCTTCCTTGAAGCCCCAAAGTCTGGAACTTTTCAATCTATCCGGATTTCAGGACTCATGAGTGCCTCACCTGGACACTTGGGCCCAAACTGTATAGGCGAGACTTTTTTTTCTTTCTTTCTAAGATTAATGTATTTATTTGAGAGCCAGCAAGCATGGGTAGGGGGAGAGGAAGAAACAGGAGCATGGAACCTGATGCAGGTCTCAATCCCAGGACTCCGAGATCATGACCTGAGCTGAACTAGAGTCACTGGCTTACCTGATTGAGCGGCCAGACTTCTGCATCTAAATAGTTTTATTCATTTAAAAAACATATTGCTTGAAAAAAAGTATTGCTTGAAGTGATGCACTAGATTCATACAAAGTGTGATTTCAGCGTTTTACATCTTCATTGAAGTGGAAGTGAAGCTAACTTTTCCCAAGACCATGTTCTGGTAACCTCCAATCCCATCAGCTGACTACTAAGACTATCTCTTAGGGCAGTCTTTTTTACATGAAGTCAAAAAACTATGGGTTCATGGGACACCTGAGTGGCTCGGTCAGTTGAGCTACCACCTCTTAATTTCAGCTCAGGTCATATCTCAGCGTTGTCAGTGCCAGCCCTATACAGGAGTGTGGAGCCTACTTAAAAACAAAAACAAAAAACAAAAAAACCCACAACTGTATGTGAATCTACAATTATCCCAAAATAAAAAAGTTCAATTTAAAAAATGAAATCAGAATTGAAAAATTTCATAATCTTTATGAATTTCAGTTGCCATCTTAGGACCCCTTTCTAGCTGTCATACACCCCTGTTCTGTTGGCAACAAAAGCCGGATGCAGAGACTTAAAGAGAGCACTGTGCTACAAGATGATCAACATTATGTTCTCACATGAAGACCTTTTCCTGCTTAATACCATTCATACTGAAGTCTACTAGATATTGTTTAAATACTGTCGCTCCAGCTTTGTTTCTTTCTTATCTAATTCATTTGTTTTTCTTCTCTTGGAGAACATTTATGTCCTTTTGCATTGAGTGTCTCTATTAAGTAGCAAATAATTGGATATTTTAATTCACTCAGGTTTAATTTTGGCTGAAAACTTTATTTTTAAAGATTTTATTTACTTGCTCAAGACACAGCAAGAGAGGAAACACAAGCAGGGGGAGTGGGAGAGGGAGACGCAGGCTTCCGGGGGCGGGAAGGGAGCCTGCTACAGGGCTCCATGGGAGGTTCAATGCGGGGTTCAATCTCAGGATCCTGGAATCACCACCTGAGCCAAATGCAAATGCTTAACGACTGAGCCACCCAGCCTCCCCTTGGCTGAAAAATTTTAAATCACCTGAGTGTGTTATTAGGCTCAGCTTTTCCATCCTCTAAACACCCTCCCCAACACTTGTCACTAGCTATAAAAGTAAATACTTTCTTGACTAAAGAAGGTAGGATGGGAGTGATGCAGGCGGTGGGAAGGTGAAAGATATCTTCCAAAAAGCTGAGATCAGAGTTTTCCCAGGAGTAGCATTTCAGAACAGCTGGTGGCTCCTTTTACCTTTAAAAGAGTTAATTTTGATGATTTACTTTTCAGACCTGTAACATACTATATGGATACTGGAGCCAGATGTATCCATATTGACAATTACTACTTGTATTATTTAAAGTGGGATGTGTGGATGATGATAAAAAGCTTTCTTTAGAGTGGACTTTGGTGTTTTTGAATCTCTACCATAAGAGGAGATACAAAGCAGAAGTAGAAAGACCTAAAATAGAACAAAAGATGCAATTAGAAATACTCTTTTTTGTTGTTTTTTAGTTAGTATAGGCAAATTTTATTTCTACAGTAGCAGCATTTATTTTGGATATGGAAAAATAACACTATTCAAAGTCAAGGGAATGAAGCAGAAATATTTTCTCATATGTCCATACTCAAATATCACATATGGTTTCAAGACATTCTTAAATTAACAAGGAACAAATGCAGAATCCAAGTAGTATCTATGAACAGTAGAGTTGTACTGAAGTTACATTATCAGCCCTAAAAATCAGAAAATTCAGAGTGATCCCTTGCAGTGATTTTCTTTTTTTAAAGATTTTATTTATTGGGGTGCCTGGGTGGCTCAGAGGGTTAAGCCTCTGCCTTCAGCTCAGATCATGATCTCAGGATCCTAGGATCGAGTCCCACATCGGGTCTCTGCTCAGCGGGGAGCCTCCTTCCCCCTCTTTCTCTGCCTGCCTCTCTGCCTATTTGTGATCTCTCTCTCTGTGTCAAATAAATAAATAAAATATTTAATTAAAAAATATTCTATTTATTTATTTGACAGAGAAACACAGCGAGAGAGGGAGAAGCAGGCCCCCTGCCAAGCAGGGAGCATGATGCAGGATTCCATCCTGGGAGTCCAGGATCGTGACCTGAGCCAAAAGTAACGCGTAATGACTGGCCCACCCAGTGCAGTGATTTTCAACTTTACTGTGCATCAGAATCACCTGGATTGAGGAAAAAGCACTTTCAGGGGACTGAAGGCAAATCACCAGGTTAAGCAAGCCCTATGTCTCAGAATAAATACTGAAGGGACTGAAGATACAAACTCTGTTCCTCAGAGAGGGGCAAAGACAAAATACACCATGATATGAGATCAGACTTTCACTTACTGTGTTACTTCTCTGAGCCCCAGATTTAGGAATAATAATGCTACTCTCAAAATTGTTATATACATTAGATCATATAGTGTGTGATAAGTGCTTCCCTAACTCATTCATCAGCTACTATCATTATTTCATCATTATCATCATCATCATTATCTGATACAGAGGGCATCCTCCCACAGCCCCCATTCTGACTCCTACATAGCTGTTAATATTTATTTAAAAAATTACCACTCGGGATACTCAGGTGGCTCAGCTGGTTAAGCAGCTGCCTTTGGCTCTGGTCATGATCCAGGGCACCTGGGATAAAGCCCTATGTCGGGCTCCCTGCTGGGTGGAGAGCCTGCTGCTCCCTCTCCTCCCCGCTCTTGCTCTCTCTTGCTATCTCTGTCTCTCTCTCTCTCTCAAATAAAAATATAAAAATCTTGGGCGCCTGGGTGGCTCAGGGTTAAAACCTCTGCCTTCAGCTCAGGTCATGATCTCAGGGTCCTGTGATCCAGGCCCTCATCTGGCTCTCTGCTCAGCAGGGAGCCTGCTTCCTCCTCTCTCTCTGCCTGCCTTTCTGCCTACTTGTGAGCTCTCTCTCTGTAAAATAAATAAATAAAATCTTTTTTAAAAATAAAAATATTTTTAAAAATAATAAATAGCCACTCATTAATTTCAAGTTCATGGACTACTAGTACCATTTTTATATCGGTACTATTTTTACTAGCTTCAACCATTCACTTACATTAAGATTTAGTATATGGTTGGAATGACAATTTTTCTATCTAAACTAAGATGATGAGGGCGCTTGGGTGGCTCAGTTGGTTAAGCGACTGCCTTCGGCTCAGGTCATGATCCTGGAGACCCGGGATCGAGCCCCACATCAGGCTCCCTGCTCGGCGGGAAGCCTGCTTCTCCCTCTCTCATTCCCCCTGCTGGTGTTCCCTCTCTGGCTGTGTTTCTCTCTGTCAAATAAATAAAATCTTTAAATAAATAAATAAATAAATAAATAAATAAATAAATAAACAAACTAAGATGATGAATTCAAAGGAAAAAAGGAACTAAAACTTTAAAAGTATGTGTTGCTTCTAAAGCATCAATAGCTGGACAAATGAACTGCTTTTCAAAGTGACCCGTTTCAGATAATCTCTGATGTTCCCTGTATTATTTTCTCAATCTCAGGATATTTATAGATAGAAACACAGCAATCAAATACCTATAATCTTCATCACTTCCTATGTTCAATATATTACACAGTAACGTTACATGGTTAAAGTTTTTGGCTATTTATGTAACTACCTTAATATCTTAAATATCTGAGGCTTTAATATTCTGAAACTATAAACCTAAGCTATAGAGGTACATAGGCTAGGAAAGGGTTTCTCAACCTCAGCGAAATTGACATTTTGTGTTGAATAAATCTTTTTTGTTGGGCTGTCCTGTGCATGGCAGGATATACAGGTCAGCATTTCTGGCCTCTACCCACTACATACCAGTAGCAACCTTTTCTACTTCCCCATTTTGACAACCAAAAATGTCTCCAGATGTTGCCAGATGTCTTATGGGGGTCAGAATTAGCCCTATCCCATCAGGAACCACCAACCTAGAATTTTACATAGACATAATTGTAGACTGAGTACACAGGTGATACAAGATTCTGTGCAATTTTACTAATTCAAAGAGTACGGCACAATAGTTTTTATTATACTATTTATGCTAGGGCACATAGTATTTATGTAATGTACTATTTAAGTATACAGTTACCCACATGTAGCTATCCTTTTCCTATTGAAAACACTGACATTAAACAGGAAAAAAAAACAAACCACAGCTAATCTTGCAATCATTTTATATTACCCAGTATAGACAAAAACCTATGGTTTACAAACATTTGTAAATGGAGACCGAGATAAATCACTGCCAGTGTCCTTCCTTCTGAAGTCTCTCTTTCTCTACTTGTAAGTGTTCTTTTTTCAAACTGCAGCTTCTCTGATTCAAATTTCAAGAACTATAACCTATCTTTCCAGTTGTAAGTGTTCTCTGTCAAGTTTTAATTCTCTGTTTCTACCTCCTATGGTTGAAGTATTGCCTTTTGCCCTTGGCCAAGTTCATTTTCTGAAGAAGAGTTGTCAGAGTTCACAGTCTGTAGCCTCAACTTCTCTCTTTCAATCTGCAGCCGCTTCTTCTGGGTCTCTAAGTGTTCCTTTTCTACCTGCAGACTTTCAGCCCCCATATTGAGACGTCATTTTTCCAACTGCCGTTTCTCTTTCTCTATGTTTACCAGCAAATGGGGCTCATCACATGCAGACCTAAATGGTGTTGAGTTCAGAGTAAAAAACTCATCCCTGTGGGGGAAACCAGGAAGTTCATTTTCCTCCCTGGAATCTGGCGTAACTGATGACAACACTTCTTCCTCCTCAATCTCAAAATTGGACTCTAGGGTCTCTCTCTTTCTCTTGCACCTTAACCTCAGTTAAGGATCCGCCTGCATCCCTAAAATCTGCCACACTTTGCCAATCAAAAATTGAATCATTGGGGCGCCTGGGTGGCTCAGTTGGTTAAGCAACTGCCTTCGGCTCAGGTCATGATCCCGAAGACCTGGGATCAAGTCCCACATCAGGCTCCCTGCTCGGCGGGAAGCCTGCTTCTCCCTCTCTCACTCCCTCTGCTTGTGTTCCCTCTCTGGCTGTGTTTCTCTCTGTCAAATAAATAAAATCTTAAAAAAAAAAAAATTGAATCATTTTGGAATCCAATCTTTTCATCTATCTCTTCAGCGAGAGAGTCCTCTAAATCAGATGTGGGAAGAAGACACCCCGAACCAGCCAGCTTAATGTTCATGTTCACCTCATCCTCTTTCTCTTCATAGGTGCCTGCCAGTCAAGGTCAGGTACCTTCTTTTCACTTCCTTCGCTGTCCTCTGTTCTCCTTCTCCTATGGCATTAACACACTGCACAATCTCCTCTCAAGTCAGCTCTTTCATCATGTTGTTATACTGAGCTGCTTAGAAAAAAATAACTTCTTTTCTTTTTGCAATTTCTTACAAAAGGGTCTGAGTTTCTTGAGCATTAAAATTGCTTTTTCTTTTCTTTTTCAACTGCTTCATTTTCCTAACTTAAATGCTGAGTTTTTACAATAAGGGAAGAGGTGGGAAAGCTGTGAAATGCTACAAAGAGCAAAAATCAAAGGCAATCCCTTGTTGGCATTTTATCTATATCAGAGTTTTTGGACACCTGGGTGGCTTAGTCACTTAAGCCTCTGCCCAGCATCAGACCCTTTGCTCAGTGGAAGCTGCTTCTCCTTCTGCCTGCTGCTCCCCCTGCTTGTGCTCTCTCTTTCTATGACAAATAAATAAAATCTTTTTTAAAAAATAAAAAAATAAATCAGTTTTCCACTCATCTAGTTGCACAGGCAGGTTAGATCATTCCTATGTTGCAGCACACTTCAAAGAGTGAAAACTTGGCTTTTTCTTTCCTCTAACATTTGCTCTGCCACTATGAGGATCTGGGAGATGGTAGCCCACTTGCTCCAAAGGTCGTATGTTCAATACATAACACTGTGAGTAATCCTTGTGAAGATGATGGAGCACCAATAGCATATATATCTGGGCATTTTTTTTAAGGGCTAACACTTGAGAATGAAGTTCCTATGACCCTGATCACGCCTCTGCCAAACTGCCTCTAAGAGGGGTCAGAAATACGAAGAACATAACATAACATAACATAACATAACATAACATAACATAACATAACATAACTAGATGGCAAGTTATTTAACCAACTGAAATTACCCTTTATCTTTTAGGCACCTTTATAAAAGCACGAGTGTGTGCTCCTGATATAGGAGTATACACCTGACTTTGACATCCCATTTCCATCACCTTTCCTCAACAAGAGCAAGGACTCAATAAAGACTATATAAGTTTGATTATTCTTCTTGCATCTATCTGAATTGATCAAGAATATTTCACTTTTTTTTAAGATGTAAACCAATGTAAATGTTATTTTTCATCATTAGTAACCACCTAGTTCCATTTTTCAAATATTTTCTTACTTATTGTTTAATGCTGTCCACTTAATCACTTATGGGTACATTTTTGTGTATAATAAAACTTCTTCTAAGTTCTCTGCTCTTTCCCACAGCTGGAAATTTCTAGTTGTTGTTGTTGTTGTTGTTTTCTACCAAAATCACTACACGATTCAAGTTTCTGGAACTCTGAATATGAGGCCATTGTAGAAAGAACTATTGCTTTATACTGTGTTTTGTAATTTGGAGGTTTAAGTTTATCTCACTTAGAACCTTTCTGCTTCTTTCCACTTTACCAGGTATCATCTGGAAATGTCTAGTCATTGCAGTTTCTTCTCTAGAATAATCACTGGCAATTGCACAGCAACTCCATTATCATCCTCTAGTTTCTATAGACTCAAATAAAAACATGCTTTTCCCATTAAAAAATACACACACATACACACACACACAGAGACAGACTTTTTTCAAAGAATTGGCTTTGGGATTGGATAGGTGGCAAGTCTGAAATTTGTAGGGCAAATCATCCCTAGTGGCAGGGATGATAAAAGTTTTAAGTGGTGATAGCTACAGAATATTGTGAATACATGTAATACCATTGAATTGTACATGTTACAAATGGTTGAAAGGCTAGGGCAGGAGCTGATGTGACAGAATTCCTTGTTCCTAGGGAAACCTGCAGAGTTTGTGATGTCTCCACTCCCTTTACGCCGGCCCTCTGGTAAGAGTTGGGACAAGAACCCGCATCCTGCCTGTGCAGTACAGAACTTAAGAAGGAAGTGTGTTCTTCCAACCTCAAACAGTAAGGGAAACTAATCTATTAGAATAAAAATATTCAAGCCCAAGGACTGGGGAAAAGAAATGGAGGGACAGAAAGAAGAGTCACTGGCACACTCTTGTGGCAGAAGCATTAAGATAAGGCAAGCTAGGTCCAGATGAGTCCAACCGTGTCCTCACCTCAGGGACCACCTCAGACTTTGGGATTCTGCTCCTGGTCTGTGGTCTGCTCAACTCCAACTACAGAGCCAATATAGACTTGGGCATGTGGTTGGGGTTAGAGTGAGTTCTAGCAGTACCTCTTTCTCAGGGCCTACTGTAGCACCTAGAAGGAAAGGAGAAAGGCACCCCACTTCCCTCCCATGTGTACAGTAATCACCTAATGGGGATAGAGGGAATCTATCACAAAAACCTATCTGGGCTAATTTGGCCTTTTGTGGTGCAAGCTCAGGGGCTGGGATGGGTCAATTCCTGCCCCTCTCTCCCTTTACCTCCCTACCTGTGGGAGGGAGCCATTCCCTCCCTCGTCCCCACTCTGTGCCAAGAGCTGGCTGTAAGGGCCTGCCATGTTAATGATCATGAATATGTTGGCGTGGGGGGTGGGGGGCAGGGAAGCAGATGAGACTCCACTGGGGTTCTCAAGAAAAGGTCCTACTCATATCTCCCTCGATGAATGTTGGGTTTGGACAAATATACATGCTCAGAGCTTCCGATTATTTTTTTACAAGACAAACAAAAATGGGCAGATGAAAAAGAAAAGAAGAATAGCAGTACAGAAGGCCAACTTTTAGAAAGGCGTAAGAGGAAACATGAAGAAAAAAATGTTTAATTATTGAAGAAGATTAAGATCAGAATGGCCTAAACTTCTCAAAAGCATCACTGAAAGCTAGCAGACAAAAAGGGAAGCATGAAATTGTGAGGGGAAAATGATTTCAATCAAGAATTCTAAGGCCAAATGTCCAATTTACTGTGTGGATAGAATAAAAATATTTTCCAACATTTAAGGCCTCAAAATATTCATTCTTCCTCAGAAAACAACAGATTTGCTCTATCAAAAGGAAAGGAGGTTTCTCTCTGAAGAGAAGTAAAATAGTGAAACCATTGCCTCAAATACCAGGAACTTGGTGAGAGAAACTGTGGGTTCTCAGGTTGAATGCAGAAGAAAAGGAAATGGGAAGTGGGGTAAACTGGGGAGGGAGTCGAAACATGAGAGTCTCTGGACCCAGAAACAAACTGAGAGTCAGAAAGGAGGGGGTTGGGGAGATAGGTGAGGCTGGTGGTGGGTATCGAGGGCACGTATTGCATGGAGCACTGGCATAAACAATGAATCTTAGAACACTGAAAAAGTAAAATAAATTAAAAAGAAAGAGGCAGGGGTGCGTGGGTGGCTCAGTTGGTTAAAGCAACTGCCTTCGGCTCAGGTCATGATCCCGGAGACCCAGGATCGAGTCCCACATCGGGCTCCCTGCTCTGCGGGAAGCCTGCTTCTCCCTCTCTCACTCCCCCTGCTTGTGTTCCCTCTCTAGCTGTGTTTCTCTCTGTCAAATAAATAAAATCTTTAAAAAAAAAAAAAAAAAACAAGAAAGAAAAGAAAGAGGGATTTCAACAAAAAAGTGGTTAATGACATCAAGAAAAAAAAACTTAATGCAAGAAACTATAGTAGACTGTTGCAGCTACAGATATTATTTACAAGGCCACAATGGTATAAACGTGAACACTCATCTAACAAATTCATATTACTGAACTGGGAGGCTCCCAGGTCTGAGATATATAGGTAAGCTAGGAGAAAAGGGTGAAAGCTGTTGATACTATTTATTTATTTGTTTGTTTGTTTCTTTGTTTGTTTACAAACTGGGGGTGACTTTATTGCACACAAAAGACTGTTAGAGATTTCTTTAGATATTAATATTTTATTTCCTAAAATTGTAAAAACCAAACTTTTAGTCCTTCCTTAAAATTTCAGTTTTACTTTCAAAACTTACTGTACTATTCATAAGCCTAGAAAGTTTTTGGGGGGTTTTTTTGGTTTTTTTTAAGATTTTACTTATTTGAGACAGAGAAAGAAAGCACAAGCTGGGGTAGGGGCAGAGGGAGGAGCAGACTCCCCACTGAGCACGGAGCCCGAGGGGGACCTCCAGCCCAGATATGATCTGAGCTGAAGGCAGAGGCTTAAACAACTGAGCCACCGAGGCTCCCCAAGCCTAGGAAATTTCTTTCTTTCTTTTTCTTTTTTTTTTAATTTATTTGGCAGAGAGAGAGAAATCACAAGTAGGCAGAGAGGCAGGCAGAGAGAGAGGAGGTCCCTGCCAAGCAGAGAGCCCAATGTGGACCTCGATCCCAGGACCTTGAGATCGTGACCTGAGCTGAAGGCAGAGGCCTTAACCCACTGAGCCAACAGGCGCCCAGGAAGTTTCTTTTTTAAGATTTATATATTTATTTGAGGGGGAGAGGGGCAGAGGTAGAGGGGAAAGCAGACTCCCCACTGAGCAGGAGCCCCATTCAGGCTCAATCCCACGACCCTGAGATCACTACCTAAATGGAAACCAAGAGTTCTGAAGCTTAAATGATTGCACCACCCAAGGCCCTCTCCTTTGTTTTGTAATCACTTTGAAGAATAAAGCACAATGAACTACTTATATTAAAATTTGTACAACTGACCAATTTTGACATATAAACCACATCCACTGAAACCATCACTGTAATCAAGTAATGCACATTTCCATCAATCCCAAGACTTTCCAAATGCCTCTTTCCAATCCCTTCCTCCCTCCATTACCACCCCCTGGCAATTACTCCCTGCTTTCTAGCAGAATAGATTAGTCTGCATGTTTTAGGATTTTATATAAATGACAGATCCCTTTTAAACAAAATTACTAATATTAATACTATGATTTTAATTCTTTTAAATATTTCTATACCCAATTCTAAAACTTCAGTGAAGTAAAAGATCTCTACACATGCATTCCACAAGATACACACAAATGACAATAACATACATACAACTCTAAGTATCCTCTTAGGCCAACTAAGAAAACAATGTATTATCCTACATCATCAAAGAGATTTCAGACTAGAGATTTTCATGGTAATACCTCTTGGATTGGATTCTTGTTGGCAACACTGATGGGACCTTAAAATTTAATTTATAGTTGCTATGTTAGTGAGTCCATAACCTCCAGACGGGACATTTATGAAGCCCAGATCCTTGGATGTCAGTTATACACACATTTAATCATTCTGCCTACCCACATAAGTTTATAACTTCATCCTGTGATCCTTTGAATGGATTTTGCCCTTCTTTTGCTCTCAAATCATATTCTGCTTAGTTCTTAAGACTTTTGATGTTGTCAGACACCTACAAATTTCTCACTCACTTCTTTGGCCTACAGAACTCCCATGGAGGATACAAGGGTGAGCTTGAGTTCTGGAGTTCTCTCACTGCTGGGTGGGGGCATGACACCACAACTACTAATTCGAGAGCAATATAGCTTTATCTTCCTGAGTAACAGTCAATGGGTAGCTGGGCAATAAAACCAAGACACAAAAATATTGTGTTACTTAGAGAGTTAAAAAAGTTCCAGTGGGGGCACCTGGGTGGATCAGTAGATTAAGTGTCTGCGTTCAGCTCGGGTCTTCCTGTGGAGCTCCTTGCTCAATGGAGAGCCTGATTCTCACTCTCCCTCTGCTGCTCCCCCTGAGTGTGCTTGCTCTGTCAGATGAATAAATATTTTTTTAAAAAAGGTTTCAATGGATTCAAAAAAGTTTTAATGCATTCCCCTATAGCGTCCAAACCACATAGATCATTTGCTGCTGGGTGTGCTCAGCTGCTTCTGACAGGCTGTGGAAGCAGCTGGAAATGTGATGGCCTCTGGGGAGGAACTCAGTGGTCAGGGTTCAGGAGGAAGTAGGACTTACTTTAGCCCCTGAATACCTTTTTTACTCCTTAAGCTTTTACTTTTTCCATGTTTTTCATTAGACTTTCAATGAAAAAGTCATTTCAACCACTCAGGAATGCTGGTCCCATTAAGAACCGTTGGAAAGCACGTGTGTCTCCGCACAGACCAGTTCGCTTCTTTTAAAGGGATTGTCCTGATCCTGGATCTTCCCTATCTCTATGAGGCTGTCCTCAACCCGCAGACACCCGCTTTCCAGACTGAGCTCCCACCTGGCGCTCCGCCTCTAGCTCACAGCGCCGAGGAAGAGGTCGGGTCCCAAGCAATCGCCCCTCCTAGAGCGCCCAGGTGCTCGACTTCGGGCATTCTGGCGATCTCGGGGAAGAAGCTCCAGCAGGTTTGGGAGGTTTGGGAGGCGAGGGCTGGGATCCAATGAAAAGTGCGCGGATGGGGAGGGGCTTGCCAAAGGCCCTTGAAATAAGGTCTGGGCCCAGCCGCAACTGCGGCAGCTGGTCCCAGCCTCGGCTTTCGGGTTGGCAGTCGCACAGCCGCCACCAGCCAGGCCTGCTGCAGCATGGCCACTCCCAGACGGTTTCCAACACTCGTGCAGCTGGAGCAGCGAGAAGGGACGCTATTCACGGTGCTCGGTAACCTCACCAAGCGGCCCTACTGGTTCCACTCCGAGTACCTGAAGAGTCCGAAGGCAGTTCACCTCGAGGCGTGGCTGGTGGAAGCGATCTTCGGTGAGTGGGTCCGCAAGGGTGGCCAGTGCGGTCTTTCCCTCTCCTCTCCGCAGGGCGAGCCTCTGCAGTGGCTCTAGCCGCAATCCAGAGCTGCCCTCCTCCCGCCTCCTTCTCCTTCCCAATCCCACTCCTCGCAGCTTCTTGGCTTCCTGCGCAGGCCGGGGAGGAGAACACATCCCGCATGTCGAGTGTGTGTCGCAGACCCTGCTTCACGTTAATCAGTGGGACCCCGAGGGCGAGGCTGAGATCTTGATATTTGGTCGGCCTTATTACCAGAAAGATGTATCCAAGATGATCATGAATTTGGCTGACTATCACCGCCAACTCCGGGCACAAGGTATGGAACCGGGTAAATAGTAGCGCCCTGAGCAGGCCACGGGTTCCTTGGGAAGGATCCTGATGCTTCCTGGATGAACCCGGGGGGGGGGGGGGGTTCACCGGGGGGGTTCACCCTCTCAGTCCGTCCAGGAGAGAGATTCCTTCCTGCAAAGGGATCTAGAAGCCCAAGTTGACCCGGTACTCTCAAGTCCTGGACCCCAATCCCCCAGCCCATACGGATGAATCCTTTTGTGGAAAGAGTATGGGGACACAAGTAAGGTCTCCACGCTGTTCTTCTCCCAGGCTCAGAGACGGCCCCTGCCCAGGAGGCAGAGACCCAGCGGTCCCCCGACGCTGCCTGGGAGGCAGCGACTCAGAGCTCCCCAGAGGCGGCCCGGGAGGAGGCGACCCAGGAGTTCCCCGACACTGACCAGAAAGCGGCGGCGCAGCGGTCCCCGAAGGCTGCCCGCGAGGCGGCGACGCAGCGGTCCCCGAAGGCTGCCCGCGAGGCGGCGACGCAGCGGTCCCCGAAGGCTGCCCGCGAGGCGGCGACGCAGCGGTCCCCGAAGGCTGCCCGCGAGGCGGCGACGCAGCGGTCCCCGAAGGCTGCCCGCGAGGCGGCGACGCAGCGGTCCCCGAAGGC
>PITA01016870.1:0-18022 GCA_004023965.1 Spilogale gracilis
AGTAGACAGTGCTGGGGGGGGGAGCTAAAATGGGGCAGAGTGCATCAGGTCAGTTCAGAAGGGTTTTGACTGGTGGATTGGGGAGGAAAATTGGCTGGGCTTTCAACTCCTGGGACCCATGTTCAAAGGAGACACAACTGTACTGAGAAACTGAGGGTTGTGTCATCTTTACTTTCTACTTTTTTCTTCATGATTATCCTTAAAGCCTAAATGTGTGAAATATGGGAACTCTCTTCATTCACACTGTGTGTCTGGATATTATAAATCCAATCTGCTCCTACCCCCCTACTCCCTGATTTTTGCTTTCTTCTTCTTCTTCTTCTTTTTTTTTTTTTTTTTTTTTTTTTTTTTTTTTTTTTTTTTTTTTTTTTTTTTTTTTTTTTTTTTTTTTTTTTTTTTTTCTTTTTAATCTTGGTGGCCAGGGAGCTTGGAGTCCAGTGGAGTTGAAATACCTAAAAATGGTGCAGAATCGCGATGCATTTCCTTTTTGGTCTTCTTTTCTGATCCCATATATATTTCCCCTGGCTTTGTCTTTTAATTACATTTTCCAGTTTTATTGTGTTGTGTACTTTCTCAGAAGCTGCCTCAAATCCTTTCTAGAATGAATAAAAATGCTATTGTGTAGTGGGGCATTTGGCTGACTGAGCTGAGGGTCTAGATGCTTTTACTGTGAGCACCACCTCCCTCTCTTCTGTCCCTCCCAGGCCTTGGAGCTTTTGTTATGGGAAGGAGGGAAACAGAAGGGACAGACTGGCATCTGTTTTCCATCTAGCCCTCTGTGCTGTGTCTAAGGTCCTCTGATTAGAGGGACAGAAACTGACAGCTGTTTTTCATGGGAGGCTTGAGATATTCCAGGCAAGGTGTGGTGGCCAGGAGTTGTCACAACTGTCACGGGGACTTCCTATGGCTCTGGAGACAAGCAGAGCAGCTTCAGGGCCTGGGGAAAAATTGATGACACAGGGCTAGTGAGCGTGCCATTCTCCTAGGCTCTGCAGGGAGTCTTGCTATTCGCTCTTCTCCGGCAGCTCAACAGATTGGAAGCTTTGGGGGCATCTGGAATAATCTGTTGGCTTGAAACAGTAGTGAAGCCTCCCTCAGCCTGACACGTGTGCCAGATCAGACATGAAAGAGCTTGGTGGACTCTAATATTAAATTAAGATGGGCACATCGTGGACACTCTTCAAGTTGACTAGAGACCACTTTGAGAACAGTTAATTTCTCCAAACTGTCTATGTAAATGGGGCACATGTGTTGTCATTTGTGTATAAAAGAAAGTAGGACAAGTTTCTCAAGATCTGTCAACCTCAGAAACATACATCTCCATTAATCTAGCATTTCCACTTCTTCGAATCTGTTTCATAGAAGTGTTTAAGTATGTGTGGAATGGACATACGTTCAGGATGTTCATTACAGCATTGTTAGTAATAGTGAAAAAGTGGAGCTGCCTAAACATCCATTAGTAAGGGAGTTGCTAAACTATAATCGAGGGCCATGTAGTTACTAACAAGATGAGATAAATTTGGGCATGCTGACATGGGGCCATCTCCCAAATGTGCCAGGTTTATTGAGCTATTGATGTGTCTTTATACATATCAAGCTGTATCTAGTACGTACCTAATTATATATAATTACACGTGGAGTTCTAAGTAAATGCACATGTATATGTGCATATACGTATGTGTGTGTGCATCCATATAGTACGTGTATGAATTTATTTATATACAATAAATACGCCCCCCCAAAGGAGGGCATCTGGGTTTATAGACTAGCTGCTGATGACTAATGTGGGAAACAAAGGCAAAAAAATTTAAATATCCTTATTACTTACAGCCCATTGATAAATCCGGAAACAAAGTGGCCTTCCTCTAGGAATTCTGCTGCCTTGATGTTAATACTTTGCTGAGGGCAAAAGGCAATAATAACCCAACCCCCACCCCCAGGGTCCTGTGAGTCTACTTTAACATATAAAAATTACTTCAGAAACTTCCTTTATCTCTGCACCCCAAGATATATGTTGGCCATCATCCCAAGCATATGACCCCCAGATACACATCTGAAGGGTCTTATGACTGAGTTATTACTAAACAGTAATAAATGACCTTTTCCTAACAATAGCTAGACCCCTCAGGGTCCTGGAAACCTTGTTTCCAAAATACTTTGGAGGTTTATTCCGTCCCTAACCCGCTCCCAACTTGGAAATGTATGACCGGCATCATGAGGAGTGGCCGATGATGTACGTGGCCTGGCCACAGGTCCTGTCCCTGTGCTTCAAGAAAACCACCTTTTTTTTTTACCATAGAAGTCTCAGGAATTCTTTCTTGGCCATCAACTCCAAATTGCAACATCTTTCCTACAGCAATAACTAGCTGATCATAAAAAGCCATTTCTGTGCTTACGGTCCTAATCAAAGTGTTTGGCCACCCATAGGGTCTGGGCACTAACTCACCAGAATGGATCTTGGGGTGCTTGCTGGAGAACCAACCCTTACCGTGTCAGGTGTTAACTTTTTATTTATTTTTTTAATTTGTTTTTTATTTTAAAGATTTTATTTATTTATTTGACAGAGAAAGAGACAGTGAGAGAGAGAGAGAGAGAGAGAGAGAGAGAGAATACAAGCAGGGGGAGTGAGAGAAGCAGGCTTCCCATCAAGCAGGGAGTGCCACGTGGGGCTCAATCCCAAGACTCTGGGATCATGACCTGAGCTGAAGGCAGACTTAACGACTGAGCCACCCAGGCGCCCCAGGTGTTAACCTTTTAGTTCTTAGATCAGGGTAGAGCAGGGGTCTGGGAAGTCTTGAGAGTGGCTGTTGACTAACAAGTATAGAAGGATTTCAGTATTTTAACCACAGGTATGGCCCCACTGATGCTCCTGGTTAAAGATCAGCCTTCCCAGTAGAAATCATATTGTAGAATTCTGTTAAAAATACGACAGACTTCCTCTACCCGTATCTGTGGGTGTCAGACTGTGGAGTGGGCTCTGTTGAATGGAAGTGTCTGTGAGTTCCCTGGCCCTGAGCTGTTCTGAGCACCAGATCCCGGCCCCGGGCATGGCCTGCGAGTCCTGCTGTATCACAGCTTTGAGAAGAACTAACCCAGCCCTGCAGAAAACTTGGTATAATTAGTTGTTAATAACCAGAGCCCAGGTTCCCCCTGGTGCAAATTGTTTCCATATTGATCTCCACCTGCATTGTCAGCACTCTGGAAAGATTGAACTTTAAGTGCTTAATTCAGCCACATTCAACTGATAATTTTGGTTTTGTCCTCCAAACGAAAGCACCTTGTTTGTTGTTCTTTTTTCTTCCCACAAATAATAAAATCAATCAATTTCTCCCCCTTCCCTTGCCCAAACCTAGTGTGCTCCTGTAATCAATACATTTCGAAATGTCAATGTATTCCTCTGTGAGGAGCTGAGGAGAGCCTGAGACAGGAGGGAGGGCACTGGAGCTGATGGGAAGACAGCTTCAGCATCTCCAGACAAACTGCTCATTTAAATCTGCTCACGGCAAATCCCCACCTATGTCAGATCTCTGGGCCTCCACCTCTGGGTCTGTGGCACTGGAAATGGCCTTTTGGATGTGACTGACCGAAACACACATCCAGCACTTTAATATTTGCCTCGCAACCTCAAAAGCAAACTGGTAAGCTTATTGGCTTTTTGTATTTATCGAGTAAACTGTGTTAGGTTTACTCTCACCCCATCCCAGATCACTCACCCTGAGTCCTAACTTGATCCATGAAGCTTGTTTCTGCGGGAGGCTTTGGAGAAAATAGGGGAGGAAGGATGGGGAGAGATTCAGAGCTGGCCGGTTGGATGAACCAGAGCTGAACTAGCCAAGCAGAGGTCCACTTTTCCAATTTAAGAATTCTGTAATGTTCCTGAGTAATGAGAGTTTGGGCAAATTATGAGAGGTCATTGTCAGGGGAAAGAGGCAGTCACATGGAGTACCTACTGTGTGCCAGTGATTTTGTAAATAGTATCTCAATTATCACAGTAAATCTTTCTGCATCCCAGAGATGAAGAAACAAATGGAGACCAGGTAAAGTGCCTCGAGGTCACATAGAAGGTAGATGACAGAAACACATTAGGAACTATGTCATTTTGACTTTAAAACTTGTGTGTGTGCATGCACATGTGTGATCTCTCTGTGCCTCATTTGCCTCATCCAAAAAGAACAAAAATAGTACCTCCTTATGGAGTGATTACAAGGATTAAATGAGCTATGCTTATAAAGTGTTTAGTTATATTAAGCACTTAAAAATAGTTGGCATTGTTATTATCAGTATTATTATTCCCCTGACATGCATAAAACGTTTGCTTCCAGAGACTTCTGGTTTGCTCAGTTGCAAAAACTTTTAAACATTTTTTATCCTTAAAAAGATGACTGTCATTGGAAATAAGAAAGATAGAATCTCTATCCTAAAGAGATGACCGTCTGGTTTTGGGAGGATAGCGAAAGAAGTAAAAAGAGCAAGTTATAATACTGGATCATGCTTATTATAGAAGGAAAAGCTGGAAGGAACACAGGAAAGAGGACTACACAGCGTGGGGAGTGGGAATCAGGAAAGGCCTCTGGGGGGGCGGGGATTTGAACTCATGAAAGATGATGATGAGGTGAGTTGAGCAGCCAAGGAGTGGGAGAGGATTGTGAACACAGAGACCTCTGTATTCAAAGACATGGAGGTAGGAAGAGACTTTGGGGGGACTTGCCAGTAGGCAGTGGCATGTCATAGGAAGGCGTGAGACAGCCACAGATAGGCCTGGGTGGTAAGTGGGGCTAGATTCAGGGTGGGCCTTCCAGGCTGAGGAGCAGAGTTTATTTTTGAGGTCGTCTGAGTCCTTGAAGGTTTTTAAACAGGAAATTGGCTGATTCATAATCATGTTTCAGAGGATGACCTCTGGGCTGCGTGTAGGGCTCTGCTGGGCGAGCCTGGAGGCAGTGAGACCACACCGAGGTGCTGTACTGTTCAAGAGAAGATGCTCTGAGCACCAAGTGTAAGTCAGAATCAGCTGGGAATGGAAATTAATAATAGGCTGGGAGAGCTATTCAGACCTGGAATCTGTAAGAATTGGGGATCAGTTGGATGTGGGAGTGAGAGGAAGTCTCAAATGATTCCCGTTTGCGGGGTTAGTGGAGCCAGTGACCAAGAAAGAAGGCAGGAAGAGAAGCCAAGATTTAAGAGAAAGATAGAAAGTCAAGTTTTGGATGCTTTAGTTTTCAGGTGTCTGGGACATCCAGGTGGAGATGAGCGGGATATGTGGTGCCGTAGCTTCATATGCAGAGCACAGTGATTGGTGGCTGGTAGATAATACATATTCGAGGGAATGAATAGATGGCTAAAACCATAATGTGGATGAGATTGTCCCGGAGGAACATGACTCAAGCAGGACACAGAGGGAAGAAGCATCCTGGGACACATTACCCCACAGACCCCCAAACTGAATTAAGAGAAGCTTTACATTCAGAAGTCATAAACATATATATCAAGCAAAGAATATTCAGGATATGGCAAGGAGTTGTTTCTAGTACTGATGTTGGCCCTATAAAATTTATAGACTAGCTAACCTTTTTCTTTCTTGAAAGTAATAGGCACATTTATTGAGTACTTTCTGTGTGCTGTGTCAAGAGCTTTCCTATATTTCTTCATTTAGCACTCATAACCTGATGACAGGGAGACACTAGGTTTATTCTTCTTCAAGGGATAAAGAAACTGAGGCTTGGTGACATTAAGTAATTGCTCACATCCTGAAGCTTGTGTGCACTGGGCTTGGGAGTGAGACCCCCAGCCAAGACTTGATTCTCAGGCAAGATTCTTCTGCCCTCTCGTCTACCTATACTTCCAGCTATTTAAAAGTCAAGATTGAGGAAAAGGTGCTTTGGTTCTTGAGACAGTCATGTTGAGAGAATGCTACTCTTTTGGAGCGATGGGGGAAATAGAAGCTGCTCTACTCCCCTGGCCTATTTTTGGGTTTTTCCAATACTGTACGCTCCATTTGTCTCACATCGTCTCTAACGATATTAAGTGGATGGCTTTCATGAAGCTCCCAGCTCTGGGGGACAGGTGCTCAGCTTCTCAGCCATGGCCTGGAGGATTTCTCTCCTTTTGGATATTCCAGTGAGAGCTCTGCAATCAAGGATGCGCTGGTCCCAAGGTCAACTAGATGAACAGATCCTTTCTTCTCTTGGCCCGTGGAGACCAATTAGTAATTGTGGATGAATGGATTCAATTAAATGCCTTCAATGAGCCAAGTCAACTAGGGACAGCTGTCAATTCCTAAACGAAGTGAAGGCCTGTCTGGGCTCAACATAGCCCCTTGTCCTGGCTTGTGCTTTCTCTCTCACTCTATCTCTCAATTAAATAAGTAAAATCTTAAAAAAAAAAAAAAAGGAATGAAATGGCCTCCATGTGTTGTCATCACATTGTAAAAACAATCAGATATCGTCTAAGGAATTTAGATGTCATAACAATATGCAAACCATTGCTTCTCACTGAGTGCCAGGGCACCTGATAGAACTCAGTACATACATTTCCATATTACTTGTGCAGAATCACATGAGCTGCATTCCAGCTTAACTGAAGAATACCCTGTCCCCCTGAGAAAGCACAGAGGAGGTGCAAGGTGTGTAAAGCCAGGCTGACATTCACAACCGTACGTGGACCCATGGCTGAAGAGGTATAACGCTAGCTGGAACGCATACCAATGCTTCTGTAAGTCGAGGACAGTTTTGGATGTGGCCGCCTTCCAGAGGGAGATGAGTAAGTAACACTCAAATAAGACACTCAGATCCTGAGAAGAGCATTCCATAAAGAGGGAACCCCAGAGTGCCTAGGCACTGAGGCCCAGGCATGCTTGGCACATTGAAACAAGGGCAAAAAGTCCAGGGTAGCTGGAGTGGAGCAAAATTCAGGCAAGAACAGGGTGATGGGAAATGAAGTCAGAGAGCCAAGATTGAAGTTTCCCGGGATGACCGAGTTAATGTTCATCCCACTGAAGGGCTATTGACATGATGATCCTTCCTCTTTTTCACACTCTTTTTCTTGCTGTGACATTTTGCTAGGCGCTTGGACAAGCACATTGCTGTAGAATCTTCTCAATCCTCATAACAACCCTTTGAGTCAGACCACATGTTGTTCCTCTTGCCCATACAAAAAATCCAGGCTTGGGGAGGTTCAGTAATTTCATAAGTCCCCCCAGCCCAGTGGCAAAGGCTCATTGCATTTTTCATCATGCTGGCCTGTGTCCATTTTCAAGGCGGTGCCTGTCTGTGTCCAGCCTTCCAGGTTTTGCTTATAGGTTTTTAAATAAAAGCATTCAGGGAGATCATGTGTATTCTCTCTGGGAATGGTAAAAAAGGAATAGGCAGATGCAGCTTCTTTGGTCCTTCCTGTCATGGACTACATGTTTGTGTGTTCCCCAAATCACATTTTGGAGCCCCAACCCACAGTGGTTGGTACAAGGAAGTGGGGCCTTTGGGGAGTGATCAGGTTTAGATAGGGTAATGAGGATGGAGCTTTCACAATGGGATTATGCTCTTAGAAGAGAAAGAGACTAGAGTGTCTTCTCTTCATGAGAAAGTGGCTTTCTATAGACCAGGAAGAGTTTTCGCCAGGACTTGAGCATGGGGACACCCTGATTGCAGACTTCAGCCTCAGAACTGGAATTCAAGCCCCATAGTACACGTAGTCCATGGCATTTTTGGTAGAGTCATCTGAGCTAAGACACTCCTATTCATTTTTCATAACACTTCCTTCTTGAGTTGTGTCTGGGCAACCTTGTGTGTAGCACTGGACTTCCCCACATGCTTGGTGATTGTTGGTTGCGAGTCTTTACCAAATTCTCTTGCGCAGAGTATCCCATTTCTTTACTTGAGCTTTGTCATCTGGTTGCAAATTTCTGTTTTCGTGTTTTCTCTCTCCTTGGCCAGTATGTTGAGGCAGGATTTGTCAGGTGTTCATTGCTGTGCCTGGAAGCTTTCTTTGTTACTTTTACGAAAGCTCCTGTGGCAGGGACTTTAGATGTGCCACTCTTGCTGGTCCTTTCCCCCAGGTCCTCTGCATGGAAGTGATATGTGATGCTTCGGGGCAGAGGCATGCCATCGGTGTGAGACGTCCCCAGGGCCTTTTCTCTGATACAGGCATACCCTGAAACGTCTGGTGAGGTGGAGAGCCCATGAGCTCCACGAGGGCCCAGCTACCACCCAAAGGACAGTGTCCTAGATAGCTGCCCAGGCTTGAAGAAAGAATTGTTTCTCTGTCATGGTTCTGTGGTTGTGGGGAAACGTACTGTCACTGCCACATCCCCTGGCCCATATGGACGGATGCCGCTTTTTCTTCCGATCCTGGTTGTCAGGTCAGGCAGTGCCCTGCTGTTTTGGCTCAGCAGCACAGTGTGAGGTTAGGACCAGACGCTTGCAGGCAGACAGGCGTGCACAGGATGACCTTGGGCACGTGACTTTACCTTTGTGCATTTTCTGCTTTTGAGCAAGTGGAAGAGCTGTGGACCCACCTTCTGAGGTGTTCATGGGAATTAAGTGCAGTAATGCATGTGAAGTGGGTAGATACAGTAGGTATTTAATGAATGCTTGTTTTCTTTCCTTTTTTCCTGCACCATAATTAATTCCAAGATTTCCTGCCCATTTGTCTTTTCCCAAGGATTCCACCCCCTTTCCTATCAACCAGTGTTTCCCTGTTGCCAGGATTTAATGCCAAGTAACCATTTCCCCTGCCACATCCTCCGACTTCTGAAAGATGAAATCATCAGCTAGGCAAGGCGGGGATTGATCAGATGAGACACCCAGCAGATGTCCAGAGAGCATGAGTCCCCACTGCTGCGCCGTCTTGCCTCTGTGCCAGTTTCGTAATCTGTATTAGGCAAACACGGTCTGGTTGATTGCCCTGTAATAGATGTTCACAACATTAGCACTTGTTTTCTCTTTATCCTAGTTCTCTGTGATATTTGTTTTCATCTCCAATTTGCATTCAATTCAATTAGATGCTTGTTTGGACTCAGACACTGAGCAGGGCATGGGGGACACAGAGGTAGATTAAGGCATAGACTCTGCCTGCAGGAAAGTCACTCTGGTGAGGGGGAACAGATTGGTTAGCCAAGCCAGCCCAAACATCTAACCAAGAGAACAAAACCCCAAACCCTGTGATAATCACAAAGATGGGAGCAGGTGCATGATAGGGAGAGAGAGAGAGAAAGAGAGAGAGAGAAGAGGAGGCTGAATTCCACTGGGTGTAGGAGTGGGAGAGGGATGAAGAAGACTTTTTCTGTGAGGTCATGTTTCAGCAGGGTTTTGATGAGTTCACCAAGTAGGTTGTGGAGGGAAGAGCATTTAGAAAAAAGGAACAGCATTTGCAAAGGCCCAGTGACATGAGACATGAATAGCTCTGGGCAATCTATGAGATTTGGTGTTTAATAGAGCATAAAGGGCCAAGTGTAGTAGGAGATAAGGAAGAAGGTTATGCCAAGCAGGTGAGGGGAAGATGACACATTAGTGGGTTTATGGATATTTATTAGAGCTGCTTCTCTTTGAGATTACCCTTTATATAGTTGTACTAGCCACAGACGCCACAATTCTTAGAATTGTATTTGTTGCCTTTCCTGATAATGTGGGATGTTTAGCCCTCATAGGTCTGGATGGAGCAGAATGCTCTGGACATGTGCTGGCAAGAGCATTGAGTCAGGATAAAGATGGACTCATGTTTAATCTTGGCTTGCTTTATTTTCCCCTTTTCTCGAGTAGTTACCAGAGGTTTCCAGAACCTCTGAAATCATGCCTGCCTCACTGAGCATCTGTGAGGATTAAAATGAAAGAAATATTTAAAAGACCCAGCCCAGGGGTGCCGGGTGGCTCAGTTAGTTAAGCATCTGCCTTTAGCTCGGGTCATGATGTAGGGTCCTGGGATCAAGCCCTGTGTTGGATTCCCTGCTCAGCGGAGAGCCCGCTTGTCCCTCTGCCTCTCCCCCTGCTTGTGTTCTCTTTCCCTCTCTGTCAAATAAATAAATCAAATCTTAAAAAAAAAAAAGACCCAGCCCAGAACATGGCATCCCTTGGGTACTCAGTACATCTTCCATCTGGAGAAATCATTTACAGTAGGGCCCACCCCTACCCCCATCCACTGTTTTGCTTTCTGTGCTTTTGTTTCCTGCGGCAACTGCTGTCCAGAAGTAGATGATCTCCTTCTCCCTGCTGCGTGGGTAGGAGATCAGTAGTAGCCTAATGCTAGGTCACAGCGCCTACATCAGGCACTCTCTCACCTGGGCATTGCATCTTCTCACATAGTCATAAGAAGGACGGGTACAGAGCAATCAGATATTTTGAGAGAGAGAGACCATATTCACCAAAGTTTTATTATAGTATATTATCCTAATTGTTCTATTTTATTGTTGTTGTTAGTCTCTTTAATTTATGAGTTAAACTTTATCACAGGTGTCTGTATGGAAAAAACATGGTCTGTATAGTTTTGTACTACTCCTAGGCATTCATGCTGGGGGTGGGGTCGGGTGGGGGCAGGTTCTTGGATCGTAATCCCCACAGGTAAGGGGGACTGCTGTATTTGTATTTGGGAATTATGCTCAGCTCATAGAAAAACAGCTGAAAATTACTACAATTTACCTAAAAAAATACAATTATACTTTCTCTCTTTTTGAGTAAAGTTTTTATTCTTTCTTATGACAGACCTTTCACTGCCCTCAGAGGAGGAAAACAAACTTCACACAAAAAAGAAAGAAACTTGAAACAGTATGACATTTCTATGGTAGCAAAACCTCAAAGGTCTTACCTTGAGATTATTTTGGTAAATCCATTTACATTTTTTACTCTCTCCTCCCCCCACAAATGTCATGTGTTAGAACACACTGCTATTTTGACATCTCCATTGTGATATTTATTTTAAGCCATCAGTAGAGTTTTAAATATCTTTGCAGTGAACTCTGGCCTTTGTGGAAGGCAAACTAATTATTTGCCAAACTGTTCTGTAAAACTGTTCTGGTATTTGTTTCCTGGTAGCTCAGGAAGGAAATGAGAAGCCAGTGGCTTTTTAAGGAAGGGGATGTGCAGTCAGACAAGAACTCAGGAATTTGGGGCCCAAAGTCATCTTGGCCATGTTTCAGGAGGAAGCCCCAACGTTCCTGGGGAAAGCTGGGACTAGAGTTCCACACAAATGGTTTTGCAGAGGACTCAAGCTAAACAAAAGTGGAGGTGGTAATAGGTAAGGCTAAGGTTTGTTGTGGCAGACGTCAAGGGCTAACTGAGGGCTCATAGAATCATGTAATGGTTCCAGCAACTCTGTGAAGTGTAGAGGGTTTTAGTCTCCTTTTATAATTGTGGAAACGGAGGCTTAGAGAGAGTCTTCTGCTCAAGATCAGGAGCCAGGAAATGGAGAGCTGTTTTCTGTCTGACCCCAGACTATGTGATCTTAACCATGTGGCTCTGCTGCCTGAGGGTCTTTATGCTGTGTGACCTTGGGCAGCTCACCTAACCTCTCTGGGTGTCTCTGTTATTTCTTCCATCAGATGAGGAGGACAGTATCTCCTGCCTACGTTACAGTTGTGATGATCAGATACCATTCCTGAGATGGAAGCACTTAGAAGAAAATAAGTGAAAGTAGAACATTGGGATTAATTGGATTTTGAATACACTGACTTTCATGTCTTGCCTTGTTCCCAGCTCCCTCCTGTCCCTTACCTGGCCATCAGTTTTCTGTCATAGATGGTCCCCACCTTGGACCATAATACATGTCCCTCATGCCCTTATCTTTTTCTACCTCCCCATCTTAGACTTTTGTTTCCTGCCAGACTTCCGAAGTTCTCACTGATACTCTCTTTGTTAGAGACAGCATGTGGTCCCTGGTGGAGGTAAGCACTAGGGGTTTCAGGGTACACAGAAGAGAGACAACTGACCAGCTTGGGCATTTAGTGGAGCTTCCCAGAGGAGCTGACTCGTGGGAGATGGAGAGGATTTGGGGAGGGGGGGAGAGGAGAGGAGGTAGGGCATTTCAGGCCTATGCAAAGGCACTACACGTTCTAGGAGCCACAAGTATTTGCACAAGGTACGGTGGGTGTGGTGGAATGGCCGTATTGTTTGTTAAAAAATGGATGAGTGTTTGTTCCCCTTGTCTCCCCTTGTCTCTTCAACTAGACTGTTAGCCCTAGGAGAGCAAAGACTGCACCTTAATTCCATGCCCCTACAGTGCCCTCCCTGGGGTAAGGACAGAGTTGAAGACTCAGTTTATTGATTTATTAATACTCACATGCTAGTGAGTTGGATTGTGTTGAGTGAAATGGGCAGTATAGCAGCGAAGAAAGGACATAGACTTTGGAGTCACTCAGACCTTACTTAAGTCTCTTCTTCTCCCTGAGCATTAGTTTCTTCATCAGTGAGATGGGGGCATGCATACATTCCTCATAAAGGGGTGGACAGAGCACACTCAGCACGGGCTACTTCTGTTTGGCTGCCTCTCCTGTGAATTGACCCTAACTGCTTCATGGAGGCTCCATCTTCACTGATGCAGCTAGGATGGGTGAGTTATCTGAGCAGAGAACTGCTGCTGCCACCCCAGGAGAGGTTGCGTTTCCATCTCCCTGTCATGGAGGTGGGGGTTTGCTTCCATGGCGGGTAAGGTAGAGGAGAACGCTTGGAAGTGGGACGCATTTTCTTTACACCGCCCTCTGCCAAAGTCTTTGGGGGCTTTTATGGGCCTAGAGGACCTAGGAAGTGTTCAGGCTTAAGCACAGCCCTTGACCTCCCCTGAGATTTCATTCTTTGCCTGCTAGAAAGTATGCCCCACAAGTGCGGCGATCTTTGGTTTGTATCCCAAGAGCCTAGGGCAGTGCTGGAACTCAGAGCAGGAGCTCAATCATTGTGTTGAAACAATAAATGCGCAAAACCCTCCCAACCGCTATCACATATTTGCCCTCAAATTGGAATTAGCTAGATCACATTGCCTATTTTTCCTGTAATACTATTAGCATGGAGGGTGATCCATAGGCAGGGCAACCAGGAGTGGAGTTCTGTGACATCCAGGCATCCAGGCAGGCCTGGCTTACTGCCTTCTTCCTCAGTCAAACTTGACACGAATCCTGGGCCCAGATTGTTCTCGTGGCTACAAGAACCTATATGCTCTGCGGTGTTTAGTCAGCGTGGTCCTGATGTCCTGCTAACCTGTGCATGAGCCTTTACTTACGAACTTGACATACTCTCAAGTAACTGTTCCAAATGGATGGCTTTCTCTTCCTTTAATAAAGGATCTGGTGTGACTTTACGATTCACATTATTGATGGTCTCAGTAGCAGAATCCCTTCCGCCCCTCTACCCTGGGAAACTGGGTCAGGTCCCCAGGCACCAAGCACCTAGAATGTGCACTTGGTCAGAGGCACTCACTGTCCATTGTCTTTCCCTCCTTCATCGGTATCTTATTTGTCTTCAGATACACAAGTGCATCTGTGAAATGGATCCACATGTCTTACTCTGTGCTTGTGTCTTAAACGCTCTCCTGGCTGATATTTTATTTTATTTTTAATTGTTTGAAGATTTTATTTATTTATTTGGGAGAGAGAGCCAGTGAGTGGGGCTGGAGGAGCAGAGGGAGTGGGAGAAGGAGGCTCGATCCCAGGGCCCGGAGATCATGACCTGAGCTGAAGACAGATGCTTAACTGACTGAGCCACCCAGGCACCCCAATCCTGACTGGTATTTTAAAAGACAGTTGAAACGATGGCAGCTGCATTCATCTTGAAATTCACTTTCGTTCAGATTTTATTATTCAGTACAAGGTGACATTTTCTTTCAAGGGATATTCTAATTTAGGAGCCAGAAGGTAGGTTGGCACCTAAGAGTACTAACTTCCAAAAAAAAAAAAATTGGAAAGAATTAGTGGGTGCGACCCGTCTGCCTGAGTTTTGCCGTTAATTACCACCCTGCCATCCCTCATTCCAAAGGATGAGCTCATTTCTACTAAGCTTCAGTTTACGGTGTGAGGCCAGTGATCAGACGCAAGCCTCACCCAGGGTAAGGACATAGGGAGAAAGAGCTCCGCTGGCTGAAGCCCTTGGTGGAGCATAATGAAGTGGGAGTCTCAGGGATGTGGGCTGGAGTCTCCACCGGCTTTCTGTTTTTATTTCACAATCAATAAAGCCACGAATGAGAGAGAAATATGTGTTGGTTACATTACTTTAAAATAGCCTGGTAAAAATATAATTTCTTATTGATTAGTTTCCCATCGAAGGCAAGGTCTGTGGAGAACAGATAATTGACTGTTGAAGATTCTCAAAATAAAGTAAAGGAGGGAAGATGTTTAAATTTTTAAAGGGGAGTGAAGGGTGTAATCGATGTCTCCGAATCCGCCACTTAGAAAAACTACTTCTGGAACTAAGTTGTTCTTGATCTGATTGACTTACTTTCATTTACACCAACATTTAAAAATGTGAAATAGACTAACTGGCTTTGGAGAGCAAAGGCCATAGAAAGATGTTTGCAGGTACCCTGGAAAGTAAAGAAATGTCGGAATGAAAATTATTCCGGGAAATTGGAGGGGACCCTTTGCGGTCTTCACTCTTTTTGGTTATAAGCAACACAAACCCAATTCAAGCTGATTTAAACCAACAGTCTTCAAGTGGAAGAGATTTTGCCCCTTAGGGTATATTTGGCAATGAGTGGAGACCTTTTTGTTGTCACGGCTATGGCTGAGGATGGCTGTGGATTGACATCTAGTGAGTGGAAGCCAGGGCTGTTGCTAACCATCCTACAATGCACAGGACAGCCCCTCTACCCCCCCTCCCCCCAGGCAGAAAAAGTCAATAATGTTGAGGTTGGAAAATTCTGGTTTAGAAAAAAAAAAAAAGTAGAATTTATTAACCCATAATTTAACAGTCCAGGTAGATCTAGCTGGACCCAGTGTGCAAACACTGTTATCAGAAGCATCTTTTTCTCACTGGCCTGCTCCTTTCCCTGTAAGCTTCATTCTTAGGGAGGTTTTCCCCTCTTAGTCCCAAGATAGAATTCAGTGTCTCAATCTAGTGAAAAAAAGAGCTTGTCTTTTTCATTGGACTCCTCCAAGAATCCTGAGATTGACTCTCATTTGGCTAGCCCTTGTCCCATCATTACTGCACCACTCACTGTGGGATTAGAGTAGGTTAACTGGCCAGACCTGGGACATACATCTGCTGCTGATGTTGGGGGCGGGGGGTGTTGGATTGGTCCCATCTAAACCACTTGAGCGAAGAGGGTGGCAGGCGTTTCTCCAAAGAAAGAGTGGGGTGCTATTTCTGGAAAGGGGGAGAATAGATGCTGAGCAGCCAAATAACCGATGTCCATTACATCTATTCATTGAGGAAATTCAGAGGAGCAGTGTCATGGGGAACACTGGGGCCCCTCTCTTCATCCCTTTCTTCCTCCATCATCCAGAGTTCTTTTTAATACTCCTATGATCATCTTTCTATGTCTTTTAATACTAATACTAAATTATAATAAAGTTTTGTGTGTGTATATATACCCATCTCTTCCCCTAGATGGTGAAGTCCTAAACACAGGGATTCTGTCTTATGCACTTTTGTGTTTCCAACACCTTGCATGGGGTAGATCATCCAGTAGGTTAAAATAAAACTTTTTTTCCTTAAAGGAAGGAATAAATAGAGAGCTAAAAAGGCAATTTGGTCGTTTCATACTACTGCTCATTCATGAATCAGATGTTTATTTAGCAGCTACTATGTGCCCGGTACCATGTCAAGTGCTGGAGACACAGCAGGAAACAGGGCAGGTACATGTGGGGAGGAACACGGCTGGCATGGCAGCCACTGGACGAGTAGCCAGAAATTTGCATGCTGCAAAGTGGAGGTTCCAAGAGCTATGAAAACCCCAGCAAGGTCCACTTTAGAGTGGCAGTTTATGGAAGTGATACTGAAAGAGAGTAGTCTGGAAGGTGGATGAAAGCTCGTTTTGTAGAAAGTAGGTGGAAGAGCTTTCTGCACGGACGGAACAGCCTGTACAAAGCCTTGAGATGGTGGTGGGGGGTCCATGGTCATGATTTGCAAGATGGGGTTGCATTTCAGCTCTGATTTTAGAAAGGATGGCCTCAGCTCTCCACCTCGGTGAGTCTCTCAGGCAGCAATTGTTTAATTTCAAGGAGCAGAAACTCATTCAAAGAAAGTAAAGTGAATAGGAAGTTTTGTTGTCGGGACACAGAAGGTTCTCAGGGAATCCAGTGTAGCAGCTGGACCTCATGGGACCTGGAATGTTGTTAACCAACCATTGTCTCCATCTAGCTCTCTGGAGCTTATCTCTGCACATCTGCTCCATCCGCCTCTTTGCAGACCAACGTGTGCCATCAAGATCTCACATTTTGCCCCTGATTGCTTTCCACTTGCCTGTGGGTCTAGTTCTTCCTCTTCATGACCGTACTGTTCCAGCTTCTACTGTTTCACGCTCTGACCAGTTCAGCCTGGGTCTCCATTGCAAATATCCAAATGTCAGAATCTGATAGGCCCAGGAGGTGGTTGGCATCTGCTCTGGTCCAGTCAACTGAGGCCAGGTAGAGGGTGTCACATGGGTGCCTTTGCCATGTGTGGCCAGCGAGGGCATGTGATGGGGAAGGGCTGCAGAGGGGACAGAATTGATGGACCTTTCTGGAACAGAGTGGCAAGACACTGGGGATGATGACAGCAGTGCCGCTGCTGATGCTCAGAATGTGCCCAGCTTCTCCACTAGCTTTATACTTGTTAGCCTGTTTAGCACAACCACGAAGGATTAATTTTTCTCTTTTATCAAGGAGACAACAACTAAGATGAAGTAAAGTAGACGAACATTGCTTCCACTGTTGTGTTTGTGGAATGCTCATTGCCTAGTGTGTCTGGATTCTAACCTAAGGGGGAATGTCACCCCCAGATCCTAGTCTGGGGTTTACAGCCACAGTAATTCTCACCACACCAGTCATTCTCTTCTCACTGGGCGTACTCGAGCCATATTGGTATTCTTCTGGTTTCTCAAATACACAGCCTTTGCACCTGCTGTTTCCTCTGCCAGAAATGCTCATCTCTCCCACTCTTGACTTGGTTGACCTTTATTATCCTTCAGGTAAGCTGAGACATTATTTTCTAACCAAGTCATTCTTCACTCCTTGAACAGTATTGGTTTCACCCTGGTTTTTTGTTTGTTTGTTTGTTTTTTTGTTTTGTTTTGTTTTGTTTTTTTGCCCATGGCACCCTGTTCTTTTCTCTTCGTTTTTATCAGAATTTGTAATTTTATATGTTTTGTACAATTATTCTGCCTACACTGTTAACTCTTTGAAAGGGAGGAATCCTGCCTACCTCGCATCTGGTAGGTGCCCAATATTGGTTAAATTGATAAAGTAATTATAATTATCCAGAGGGAGGATCCTTTGAAAATGTTGTTTACAAAGTGCAAAAACTTAAGTTATTATTTAAAGTGATTCCAGCTTTCTGTGGAGATAAGACAATGCCTTAAATGGGGATAAGTGTGATGTTTGATAAGGTTACTCAATTTAAGAAGCCCAGGTAACTCATCCATGCGTTAGGAAGATCCATTCCCTGCTCTATGGTTTTTTTTCTTACAGGGTCAACCTGTAGCAAGATCTGGGGAAAGCAAAGGGAAACTGTTTATTGACAACCTGCTAATGGCCAGGCATTTGTGAGGCACTCATTAAATTCTCCTGTCAGCCTGTGGATGGTCTCCAACTTCCATTCCAGCCTCTGTCACCTGTGTCATCTTTTCTTGCAGAGGCTGGGGGGCTGAAAAAGCACATTTCCCAGACTCCTGCATCTGGGTCCTGGCTATGATTCAGGCTCCACGCATCAGACACCGGGCTGCAGTCTTGCATGCACACTGCGTTAGAGGGAGAAAGGCGTAAGGCAGTTTCCTGGCTGGCCTAGATACTGTGGAGCAGGGCGCTTCTGCCACCATTCGCTTCCTGACAGGGTGACTTCTAGTAGCTGCGGTGGTAGCTGTCCTAATCATCGTAAGGTAGGGAGATTTGGGAGCAGGGGTTTTTTCTTAGAAGGTCTAA
>PITA01016870.1:18122-45249 GCA_004023965.1 Spilogale gracilis
AACTTGAAAGAAACAGATGAGCTCTTTTTTTTTGTCTCTCTTCCCTGCTGGTCCCTGTTCTCCCCTATGGGCCCCTTTTCTCTCTTTCTTTCTTCACATATCCTTCTCTCACACCACATCTTGTTCCAAACAGATGGGATATGACAGGCAAACTCATTCCTAGGCCTTAGGGCCATGATATAACCCATCCCAGGCACTTCTGTGTCTTTCAGTGGCCAGGGAGAGGGTAGTGCTCAGCCCTGAGGCATGCCTCATAAGTGGAACCCCAGACTCTGTGGCTGCTGCCTGTGAAGGAGGTGAAGGGGGGCAGGGGAGAAGTGGGATGGAGGGGCTGCAAAGAGGGTCAGGAAGGAACTTGGGTTCTCCTTTCTTAATTGTCCTGGCCTCATTTCCTCCAGGCATGTGTTAATCTTCCCAATTTGCTGACAGGGGCTTGCCCCAGGGGGTAAGCTTCCTAAAGCTTTGGATTCAGGTTTATAAGCCTGTTGGAGTGCACCCCCGCTTCTACCCGACCCCCAGAGCTCTCCTGTCAGATTCTAGACATGCCAGCTAATTCCTTTCTATAGATTCGCCTGGCTTTATTAGGAGTAATGGTATCGAGGGTATTTTTCTTTATAGACATTATAATTAGTAATTGTTTTGAAGGGCAATCGCTGTTAAACTACTTATTTTTTCTTTTCCTAGAGGACAGGACAGTTTCCAAGACTGATTATTTCACAATTGAAATTCCATGTCTCCCAGAGGTAGATTTTTATAGCAGCTGGTAGAAGCAAAATCCTTTCTTTTTATTTCTTTCCATTACACATTCAGACATAGACACACACACACACACACACACACACACACACACACACACGCACAGACACACAGACACAGCCACACAGAGACACACACAGATACACACAGACACACACAGACACACACACCTACAAACATTCCTGGGAAGGGAAGTGGAAAGACAGAGCCTCCACTGAGTGTTCAGTGGCTTTTATAGACAGTTGCCTGGCTCTCTGGCTAATGGGATAGATGATAAATGCTCCCACGATACCATTTCAGTCCATTAATTAGTTAATGTTTAAAGATGGAAAGTGTCAATGTAGATAGAGAACATTATGAGTCTCTTAATAAAAACCTTAAGGCAGAAAAAAATGGGAATGAGAAAATAGTGCAAGTTCTGCCTTGGAACTGGAATGTCTCACTTTGGTTCTGCAGCTGTAAGCGGCTCCCCACTGTTGTGTCCCCAAGATAAGGTTCTGTAATCAGGTGGGCAAGTTTCAGCATAGTCAGTATGGTGAGGTAATGGATTATTTTCCAGTATGTGGAACTTGGGTAGGGAAGAGCCAGAGCTAGGCGTGTTGTTGGAGGCTCCAAAGCTGGGTTGGAGCAGTTCCCAAAAATCAGTCCTGCTCATAAATGACTCGAAGATGGGGCATGGCATGCAGGCCCTATCTTTAGGGAGCCCCAAGTTTCAAGATCCAAAAAGTAAAATCCAGTTCTTTCTTGTGAGGCTTCTGAGCTTTGAACTGGAGACAAGAAGTAAAGCAATGGGTGGGACCCTTGGGTGAATATGACCCCAGATGGTCTTAATAAAAGAAGAAGGTCTCAGAAAAATAACTTCCAGGGGGGCTGCAGGGTCCATTTCCCATGATTTTATACCACCCACTTCCATGCTGGGTAGGTGGTCACTTGAGGGAGGTTGGGGGTGAGTGCAGATAGCCCGCATCAAATACAGGGCTTGACAAGTCCCTCCACTACAACCATCCCAGACAGATGCCTGCATCACCTATTCTGCTTTGACCTCATTTGCCTATTGAGAGGATCCCAAAGAGAGGGAGTGCAGCAGAGAAGCATGGGCACAATAGTCTCTTTCTTTCTTTCTTTCTTTCTTTCTTTCTTTCTTTCTTTCTTTCTTTCTTTCTTTCTTTCTTTCTTTTTAAGATTTTTATTTATTTATTTGACAGAGAGAAACACAGCGAGAGAGGGAACACAAGCAGGGGGAGTGAAAGAGGGAGAAGCAGGCTTCCCGCCCAGCAGGGAGCCCGCAGGGCTCGATTGCAGGACTCCAGGATCACGACCTGAGCCGAAGGCAGCTGCTTAATGACTGAGCCACCCAGGCGCTCCAGCACAACGGTTTCTTGATGAAATTTCCATTCTATCCAGTTATTTGACAAATTAGCAATGTTTGATTTGGAGGACATGTCCCGGGTATGACATACTCATGATTGTGGGCTGATAAAAGACTTTTTCTTTCCTTGTCACAGCTGCTCAGACATTTTTCATTAACAGAAGTTGGAAAACAATTGATTAAAGCATAATTTCCTGTCTTCCCACACAGTACCTAGTAGTGATGGAGAATTCAGGCTCTTGGCATTAGGTGTTTCTGTGGTCAGAAGTTGGGCTGTTACCTCCTGGCTTTAAGTGTGTGGAGTTGGCTGTTGTGCTCCAAGCCTCAGCTTCCTCATCTGGAGGTGGGGATAATAAAAATCCTTATCTTCGGGGAGGATTCAAGAGGAAGTTACTTATTCAGTTCACTCCACACAGGACATGGCAGGCATGTGTTGACATGGTGATCTCAGAAAAGTCAGGTGGGAAAGTTCCTTGCATTCATGAAGTTTCTGTTCTCATGGAGAGGCAGGCAAGAATTGAAGTAAGTTAATTAAAAGTGGTAGCAGGTTTTGAAGAAAATACAGTAAAGGACCATGGTGGAGAATGACTGGGCATAGAAGGTGGGCAACTTAGGTAGGGAGAACCTCTCTGACAGGACACTGAATCGAGCAGTGAGGGATGACAAAGAGTGAACGGTGGAAGTATCTGGAGAAGAGCATTGCCAGATAGGGAACAGCAGGCACAAACATCTCAAGGTAGGAAGAATATGGAGAGGGCCATCATGACTGTTGCATGTTAAGGGATGTGGGAGCATGGGCAGAGAAATCGTCAGGGGGCCAGATCAAGTAAGACCTCACAAGCTGTAGTCAGGAGTAAAACCTGCGTTCTCCATGCTGGTGCCTAGCCCAGAGTCAGTGCTCAGTCATCTCTTTCCTCTCTTGACACCCCATTTCTCTTAGATTGAATTTTGGTCAAGATATCAAGTTACCATTCTGTCTTCTTCTTCCTCTCCTAGAAAGGATCTGTTAGTTTAGCAACAAAGAGGTCTCCTTTGCTCACCATGCCCTAGACCATGGGAGGGAACAGAGAAGGAGCTTCATGTGTCTTGGAGGAAGGATCCAAGATGCTTAGGAGACCATGAGTCCCCACTGAGTAGCAGAGTATGAGACATTAATCAGCTTGGATTTAGAGATCTATAAGTGAGTCTCCACCATATTACCTAAATACAGTACAGTTTTTACGAGGTGGACTTCAGGAATCTGGACTTCTCAAATAACCAGGACACACACTCTGCTTTTAGAAGAAGGGGTGAAGACAAGGAATATGAGTGTTAACAAGTATTGTTTAAAATAAAAACCCTACACTCCAAAGATCTCTGCAGATTCAACTTAATTAGTAACAACATCTTTAGTCCTCTGGTCTGCAAGATACTCATTTCTTTCAGACTCAGTTTCTTTGGGGGAATTTATTTACAGTGGGCAGCAATGTGTGCTAACCTATTGATTCTTTTTCCAAGTAATAAGGGAGGAAATAAATGGTATTTTCTGTTTTATCCTTTAGCTAACCAGAAAAAGAAAAAGAAAAAAAACAAAAACACAAAAAACAACCCAAAACAAGACCACTGTGTGCTGAATCCTGGTTAATCAGGTTTTTGTCGTGGTTTGCAGACAAAAGCTGAACAGATTTCTTCCAAGTGTGGTACAAAATAGGGCTGGATATTTCTGTAATTTTGTCATTAGGACCAAAAGAAGAAATCACATCAATCAGAGATAATTTTCCTGGGCTTCCCAGAAGGGTATGAAAGGAAGAGTGAACTCCCTCTTGCTCTGAAGTGGCAGCAAGTGACTGTCCAACAGATGAATCGAACAGATGGGAGGAAGTGTCAATGTGAAATTGATATGCACCCTGGTGATGGAAAAGGAGAAGCTGCTTAGATAGTAAAGCAGGGATGCATAGGGTGGAGAGCCTGCCGAATACCAATGGTCTGCTGTACCCTTCATTTGGCATCTGGAGAAATGATAGAGGATAGGGAAACATGTGGCCAAAACCTCATGGTGGAAATAATTAACAAGGAAATTAATTACTTTAATAAGCATTCATTAAGCATCTACTATATACCAGATAGTATGCTTAGGTGGTAAGATAAAGACATGTATTGGGCTTTTCCTCTTCCAGAGGTCTGTATTCAAGGTGATGTGGTGGGGAGACAAATGGGGAGGGGCAAGGGACATCAACAGTTAAATTCAGGGTGATAAGAGCCATGACAGAGAGGACACAGTGCTCTGACCTGGAGATTCAGAAATGGCTTTGTAGAGAAGATATCTGGGATAAATATTTTCTAGTTATGAAAGTATTATATGCTTTTTTAACTTGAGGTACTGTATTAATTAGCTATTGCTATGTAATAAGTCACCCCAAAACTCAAGAGCTTAAAGCAGTGCACATTTATTATCTTAATAGCTTTTGTGGGTCAGGAGTCTAACTGGCTTAGCTGGGTCCTCCAATTCATGCTCTTGCAGAAGAGTGCAGTCAAGTATTGGGCCAGGGTCTATTTCTGGTCTCATCTGCAGACTCAACTGGGCAAGTATCCATTTCCAAGCTCAGTGATGGTCGACATCATTGAGTTTTTTTGCTGGCTATTGGCCTGAAGCCCTCCCCTGCCCCCATTCCTTGTCGCATGGGTTTCTTCCACACAGCAGCATGCATTATGAAAACATGCAAGATGGGAAGACAATAGAGTGCACTGGCAAGAGAGAAGTCATAATTGTTTCTAACCTAATCATGAAAGTCACACTTTTCACCTGCAGACTTAGAGAGGCAAGTTGTACTCCAGGGCGGAGATCGCTCAGTGTCATGAACACAAGGAGATAGAGATCCCTGGGGCCATGTCAGAAGCTATTTCTTGCAGATCCCAGAAGTGGATCCTGGAACGAGAACTCATTTTAAACTGATATGTGTGGAAGTGTTTCTAGGAAGAGCAGAAGCAAGTGTGTGATAACATGCCAAATCCTGCAGAGGAGAACTTTGGCTCAACCTGCAGAGGATATCTGCAGACAGTACATTTTGAATTTATCTTCATCAGGGAAAAGGGAGGTGGAGTAATTATACCCCCGCACCTGACATTCATTGGGTAAGGGCTGCTTTGTGGCACATATATTCCCAGGAACTTGTGGCTCTCCAAGCACGAAGAATAAGTAGGTTTCAGCAGCCCAAGACTGTTGAAAGTGATAGTACATGGGGACTGGTGTACATGACAAAGCCAGAGGGACCCTAGGAGTGGGAGGGCAGTGATAGCACCTGCCATTCACGTTCATTGTAAGAAATTGTGAAAATATAGATAAGTACAAGTAGATGGATGATTCTTCAGGAATAACTGCTACAAAACTGAATCTTAAAGGTTGAACAGGAATGAATCCAGGAAATGTATGTGGGAGGGGTGATGTAGGCAGAGGAGAATGAGGGAGGGAATTATGGAGGTGAGCAAGCATAGTGCTATAGAGGATCACTAAGTTGATTACAAAAAGAGATTCTGAGTAAAGCACAGAGTGGGATCCATGGACCACAGAATGGGTTTGTCTGGCCTGTGTAGTGTTTAAAAAAATTTTGAGCCAGGACTGAAAAATGACAGATCCTACAAAAAAAAAAAAAATCTGAATTTCCTGATTCATTTGAAAACTTGGTAGCCCTCTCAATGCTGATTCTGTATTCCCATTGGAAGGAGGGACCGAGCCTGTGAAATTGCTCAGTTTTCTGTTGTTTTCTCTGGGTCCAGGACACTCTGCTATGTCCCACTGGGTGCACTGAGATTGAGACCCCGGGTCTGAGTATGTCAGGGGAAAGATGGAAGGGTGGGCTGGCATGAGCTACATCATTTAGGACCTCAAACATCATGTCGAGTACTGAGGAACATGTCCTGGGGCACTAGGGAGCCATAGAAGTCTTTAGCAGATGACATTGTGATGTCTGTGCTCTAGCAAGCCCTCACCACTTGATCCAATTGATACACAAGACAGATCTGGGGATCAGCTATGGGCTTCATCTAATTCTTTAAGTGGATCTCACATATTCAGAATTAAGTTGATTAGAACCCTTGTTCTTTTTTTTAAAGATTTTTAAAAAAAATTTGTGTATTTGACAGAGAGAAACACAGAGAGGAAACACAAGCAGGGGGAGTGAGAAGGGAGAAGCAGGCTTCCCGCCAGGCAGGGAGCCTGATGGGGGGCTTGATCCCAGGACTCCGGGATCATGACCTGAGACAAAGGCAGACGCTTAACGACTGAGCCACCCAGGCACCCCAAGAACCCTTGTTCTTGACATGCCATGAGAACTTCTCTAGAAATGACTCTTTTTAATTTTCTTTAAGCATTTACTAATCTAATAAATGGCCTTGCATGTATCATCCAGCCTGGGTACTGTAACATTGACAACAACTCACACCTATTCCTAGCTCACCTGTTTGTGGGATTTTCTCATCTTTGTTCACCAACCGTTGTCCATCAGTTACTTGGTAAAGGTTCGATAAGCTTGGAGGTCACCCGATCGAGCTATTTTTAAAGACTCTGTCTACCCAATGATGGAAAATCCACTACTTCAGTCAGCAGCCAATTTCAGTTGTTAGAAAGTTGGGCTTGCCCGTAACACCTGTCCCCTGATTCTAGCTGTGCTGTCTGTTAACTTCCTTCCGTTTACCTGGGATCTGGTAAACATAATCTTCATTCAGCATGTACTGAGCGTCTGCCTTGGATAAAGCACAATGGGGAATACCAAGGTGGTTAAGACAAGATTTTCTGCCCCAGTGGAGTTCATGCTTTAGTAGAGGAGAGAAGACAAATACACAAATAATTATAATACAGTGTCGAGAGTGCTGTGTACTATATAGAGAAGAACAAGCAAAGTGTTATTGGAATTCAGGGTGAGAGGCAGAGATGAATTCCTGGTAGAGGAATTTGGAACAGCTTCACAGAGGAGGTAAAATTTGGGCTGTGCCTTGCTGGGAGGTCGAGATGAAGGTTGTGTAGATTGGAGAGGGAGATTGGGCTCATGCTATCCAGGCAGAGGGAACAGCATGGACAAAAGCACAGGGTCATTGGCACCCAGGGATATACTTATGGACATAGATACTCATTGGTGAGGAGTCCAGATGTAGAAGTCTGAAGTCATAGTGAGTGCAGTGGCAGAGGAGGCCATAGGCCACAGCTTCTCAAGGTGTAAATTATTCATTTGCCCATCTGTCTGCCCTCCCCCACAGCTGTATGAATTCTTTCCCCCTCCAGGACACCTTCCCCACTTCCCCAGTTTGGCTTAGGTGCCTCCCTGTGTACTAGTGAGTCTTCCTGGGTTTACCTCGGTTCTGGGCCTTAACTCTCTCCTGCCTTGTCCTGTCTGTGTTAATCTTGGGCATTTCTGTTTTGGTTTCCTTCATAAGACCCTTCACCAGAGAGCAGTGAGGGCTGGAATCCTGACTTCTGTTCCACTGTATTGTCAGTACTTAGCACAGTGCCTGCCATATGCTGGCTATTCAATATATTGTTGTCAAGTGAGTTAATGCTTCCTCTTTTGGTCCAATTACTATTTCTCTCCTTCATTGTCTTTCCCATTGGACTTGATTATGTATTTAGTTCCCTGTACTTTGCCCTCAGCTGTCACTCAAGCTCTTGACTTTGCCTTATTCTGGAGGGTATTTTCATTTTATGCATTATCTTTAGACTCACATTCCAGCTTCCGTATTGACCCATCTGAAAAGAGATGGTTTGGACAAATCTCATTTATTTCACCAATCTTTTTTTTTTTTTTTTTTTAAAGATTTTATTTATTTGACAGAGAGAAACACAAAGAGGGAACACAAGCAGGGGGAGTGAGAGAGGGAGAAGCAGGCTTCCCGCCCAGTGGGGAGCCCGATGTGGGACTCGATCCTGGGTCTCCGGGATCATGACCTGAGCCGAAGGCAGTTGCCTAACCAACTGAGCCACCCAGGCGCCCCTTATTCCACCAAATTCCACCACTGCTCTGCTTTGAGCCCTAGTATATGATCCCTTGGGCATTTTCCAATTAAGCAGTTATTTATGAGTGCCTACTACATGCCAGATAAGGGCAGTCCCACAATTCCCCTGGATTGACCAAGCTTGGCCGCATCCCTACATCTCACAGAAAGACTACGGGGCTGGAGTAAATAGCAGATTTCTGTGAAGGAGAGAGGCCTGATATGTCAACCAGATTAATTCATCCCTTGCCACAATTAGATGAGCGTTAGGGCCCTTTAAGCTAGTCCTGATGGCAGCTACCTCTTCCAGTGATCATCGGGAATCTATCTGGGCTCTGGCGGGGCAACAAGAGATTGTAATTCTGAAGTGGAACAGAAAGAAATGTAATTGGATCAATGGGCTATTAATGATGCTATTGAACACCTTTCTGCCAGAACTGGGTTGTGAATGGGGCTGGCCATGCCATTTGAATGCCTGACTTCGACACAAAGCATTGTTGTAGATTGTAGAGTGCTTTTTGTATGCATGACCTCATATAATTCATTATTATCTTCCTGGGCCAGAGATGAGGTTTAGAGTGTCAAAGCAGGCTCAGCAGACATTTGGCTTTGTGTGTGGGGATGGGAAGAAAGATCCACATGGACATTGGTACTTTACGGGATGATTGCCAGCATCAGGCAGCCTTTTGTTTACTACTGCAGGGTTTCTGGTAGGGGAGAAATGGGAAGCAAAGTGAGTGCCTCTCACAGGGGAATGGCTGAGTAAATTGTGATGCATCTACTCATGGACTAAGTCTGTGCCCATGAAAGGGAGTGAAATAGGGCTGTATCAGGTGACCTGGGGGGTTTTCTGCAGGGAATTGGTATGTATGATATGATCCCATTTCTACAAAACACACATGGCCATCCAGGCTCATATATGTCCGTATGTCTGCCTAGAATTAAATGAGGATGGGGAGTACATGGAAAATCACTGACTGGGCTGCCAAAGAGGTTTTGCAAGCAGGACAGGTTTTTGGGATAGGGATGGGCGCAAGAGGGGGCAAGGCAAGCAAGCAAAAAATGATAAGGAAATGAAAGCATGCTTTGTCTGTCTCTGTCTCTCTGTCTGTCTCTGTGTGTCTCTCTCTCACTCACACAAATGGCATGTGTTTGATCACACATATGCGTGGATATAGGCATGGATATAAGGTGAAATAACTGAAGAAAATGATCAGTGAATCAAGTGACATTACTTCTATTTCCACAACATGTATTATTTTTGGCTTTGGCCTTTTGGCTTTTGGCTTTTTGGCATTCCAATAAAAGCAGCACTCAAATTAATTGGGGGCTCTCCCTCCTCTAGGATGTTGGCACTTTCTAATGAATTGTTTTCCCACTTAAAAGTACACACTTACGTCGCTTAAGGAGACTCAACAGGTGAAGCCCAGTAATTAAGGATCTCTGCAGGAAGGGGAAACGGAAAGCAGCAGCTGGTTCTCTTTAACAGGGCCATTAATTAGCCCCACCTGCACAGGAAAGGTGAGGCACCAATCAGGACGAAAGCCTGGAGGACAGGGCCTGTGCTCTGCTCTTCCTCAGGATTCTCACTGTCCCACATTCCAGAGCAGTGGAAGGGAAGGTGCAGGGCCTGGCAGTGCAGAGGCAAGCCAGAGACGGAGATGGAAAATGGAAGTTGCACTCACCCTCCAGGGGAACCTTTCAAGAGGGAGAAGGCAGAAGGTGCAGGCTTATTGAAGCTTAGGCAGAAACTCCTATGACATCACTTCTTTGAGATTTTATCGGTTAAAGCAAGCCACTTGGCCAGGTCAGGTGAAAGAGGCCAGAGGAATAGACTCACTGCCTTCGCAGGGAGAGAGGCAGAGTGGCATGATAAAGGCGTGTGCATATAGGGATGACCACTGCTGTGGTCACTGTAAACCTAATTTGCCTTAAACTGCCTCTCAGACTAACCGTTGCCATTTCCTAGTCCAAAAGAGCAGCAGAGCGGCAAAATCCCCAGGGATTCTCAAATGTCTATAACTTGCAGTTCCATATTTTTATAGAACTTCAACTGTCCTGTTCTTTTTGTTCCATCTTTTTGTTTGTTTTGGTTTTAAGATTTTCTTTATTTGAGAGAGTGAGTGAGAGAGCAGGAGTCGGGGAGAAGCAGAAGGAGAAGTAGACTCCCCGTTGAGTAGGGAGACTGATGTGGGACTGGATCCCCATCCCAGGATTCCTGGATTGTGACCTGAGCCAAAGGCAGATGCCTAACGAACTGAGCCACCCAGGCACCCCTTTATTCCATCTTTTGATTCACCTGCCACATCTCAGGGTACCTGTATCAACCCTGGTTGATGCCACACTTCTACCTATTTCTTCAGGCCCCCCAACTTTTGAGTGACAGGATTTAAAAAAATTCCCGATTTAATTTTAAAAATTCAATTTTATTTAACATGTAGTGTTATATTAGTTTTGGGTGTACAATATGATCCAGCAATTCTGTATATTACTCAGTGCTCATCACAGAAAATGTGCTCATAATCCCCATCTCCTGTTACACACGTTCCCCCCACCCTCTCCTCCCCTCTGCTGTCAGTTTGTTCTCTGTATTTAAGAGTCTCTTTCTTTCTTTCTTTCTTTCTTTCTTTCTTTCTTTCTTTCTTTCTTTCTTTCTTTCTTTCTCTTTCCTTCCCTCCATCCCCCTTTCTTTTCTTTTCTTTTCTTTTCTTTTCTTTTCTTTTCTTTTCTTTTCTTTTCTTTTCTTTTCTTTTCTTTTCTAATTCCACCTGAACTCATATGGTATTTGTTTTCCTCTGACTTATTTCACTTTAGCATTATACCCTCTATATCCATCCATGTTATTATAAATGGCAAGATTTTCGTTTTTATGGCTGAATGATGCTCCATTGTATATGTACACCACATCTTCATTCATCTGTTAATTGATGCTTGGGTTGCTTCCATAATTTGGCTATTGTAAATAATGCTATAATTAATATAGAGGTGCATATATCTTTTCAAGTTAGTGTTTTTGTTTTCTTTGGGTAAATACCCCATAGTGTAATTACTGGATCATGTGGTAATGATATTTTTAAGTTTTTGAGGAAACTCCATATTGTTTCCATGGTGTCTGCACCAGTTTGCATTCCTACCAACAATACATGAGGTTCCTTTTTTCCCACCTCCTTGCCAACACTTATTGTTTCCTGTGATTTGGTTTTAGCCATTCTGACAGGTATGATGTATTATCTCATTGTGGGTTTGATTTGTATTTCCCTGATGGTGAGTGATGCTAGCTTCTTTTCATGTGTCTCTTGGCCATCTGTAGGTCTTCTTCAGAGAAATGTCTGTTCATGTCTTCTGCCCATTTTGATGGGATTATTTGGGGAGGTTTTTTGGTGTTGACCTGTTTAAATTTTTTATATATTTTGGATACTAACCCCTTACTGGATATATCATTTGCAAATATCTTCTTCTATTTGGTAGGTTTTCTTTTTGCTTTGTTGAAGGTTTCTTTTGCTCTACAAAAGCTTTGATTTTGGTGTAGTCCCAAGAGTTTATTTTTACTTTTGTTTCCCTTGCTAAAGGAGACATAACTAGAAAAATATTTTTACAGCTGATGTCAAAGAGATTACTGCCTATGTTTTTTTTCTAGGAACTTTATGGTTTCAGGTATCACATTTAGGTCTTCCATTCATTTTGAGCTTATTTTTGTGTGCGATGAAAGAAAGTGGTCCAGTTTCATTCTTTTGCATCTAGCTGTCCAGTTTTTCCAACACCATTTGTTGAGGAAAAATGTCTTTTTTCTATTGTGTATTCTTCTTTTGTTGTAGATTAATTGGCCATATAATTTGGGGTTTATTTCTGGGCTCTTTTTTCTGTTCCACTGATCCATGTATCTGTTTTGGTGCCTGTACCATACCGTTTTTGATTACCACAGCTTTGCAGTATACCTTGAAATATGGGATTGTGTTACCTCCTGTTTTATTTTTCTTTTTCAAGATTGCTTTGGCTATTCAGGGTCTTTTGTGGTTACATATAAATTTTAGGATTATTCTAGTTCTGTGAAAAATACTCTTGGTATTTTGATAAGGATTGCATTAAATCTGTAGATTGCCTTGAGTAGTATGGATGTTGTAACAATATTAGTTCTTCCAATTCATGAACATAGGATATCTTTTCGTTTGCTTCTTCAATTTCTTCTTTTTAAAAAATATTTATTTATTTCTTTATTTGAGAGAGAGTGCGAGAGAGAGTGCGAGAGCACAAGTGGGGTAGGGAAAGGTGAGAGGGAGAGGGAGAAGCAGGCTCCCCGCTGAGCAAAGAACATGATGCAGGGCCTGGTCTCAGGACCCTAGGATCATGACCCATGCTGAAGGCAGATACTTAACCTACTGGGCCACCCAGGTGCCACATCTTCAATTTCTTCTTTCACCAACATTTTATAGGTTTTAGAGTACAAGTCTTTTACAAACTCCTTGGTTAAGTATATTCCTAGATATTTTATTGCTTTCGGTACAATTGGCAAATGGCTCTGTTTTCTTAATTTCTCTTTCTGCTACTTCATTAGTAGTGTATAGAAATGCAACACATTTCTCTATTTTGATTTTGTACCCCTTTAATTTTGGGGGGGCTATATAGTATCATATCTACAAATACTGAAAGTTTTACTTCTTCCTTACCAGTTTGGATGCCATTTATTTCTTTTCCTTGTCTGATTGCTGTGGCAGGTATTTTTAGTACTGTGTTGAGTAAAAGTGGTGAGAATGGACATCCTTGTCTTGTTCGTGATCTCAGAAGAAAAACTCTATGAGTTTTTGACCATGGAGTATGATGTTAGCTGTGGGTTTTCATATATGGCCTTTATTATGTTAAGGTGTGTTTCCTCTAAACCTGTTTTGTTGAGAGTTTTTGTTTTGAATGGACATTGTCCTTCGTCAAATGTTTTTTTCTGCATCTTTTGAAATGATCATATGGTTTTTATCTTTTTTCTTATTGATGTGATATATCATATTGATTGATTTGCAAATACAGAACCACCCTTGCATCCCAGGAGTAAATCCTATTTAATTGTGGTGAAAGATTTTTTTTGGATGTATTGTTGGGTTCAATTTGCTAATATTCTGTTGAGGATTTTTGCATCTGTGTTCATCAGAGATGCTGGCCTATAGTTCTCTTTTTTATTGTAGTGTCTTTATCTGGCTTTGGTATCAGGATAATGCTGCTGGCCTCATAGAATGAATTTGGAATTTTTCCTTCATTTCCTATTTTTTGGAATAGGTTGATTAGAATAGGTATTAACTCTTAAAATGTTTAGTAGAATTCACTTATGAAGCCATCTGTGTGTGATGCCATTATTATGATAAAAGGAGTACTTAGATCTGGTTATCCTGGGCCTGGGGGTGGGTGGATATAGCTCATCAGTTTCTTCCAACTGTGCCTTAGCCATATTATGCTTCTCCAATCTAAATCTTGCAAACAACTATGCATTTATATTCCAAGATCTCCTGCGCATTCCTGTTGGTGTTAAACCAACTTTTGTGATTTCCATTGTCCTTTTGGTCGTTTTGGTATAATCCTGTCTTTCTTTTTTTTTTTTTTTTTTAAATATTTTATTTATTTATTTGACAGAGAGAAACACAGCCAGAGAGGGAACACAAGCAGAGGGAGTGAGAGAGGGAGAAGCAGGCTTCCCGCCGAGCAGGGAGCCCAATGTGGGACTCGATCCCGGGTCTCCAGGATCATGACCTGAGCCGAAGGCAGTCCCTTAACCAACTGAGCCACCCAGGCGCCCCTAATCCTGTCTTTCTAAAGGTAGTTAGGTCTGTCTACTTAAAAAGTAAAATTGAATCTGAATCCCCTAATCTTCTTTAGAGCTCTAGTCAAAAATCCTTTTCCTAGTGAGTCCTTTCTGGGCCCTGCTATTTAAAATCGAGGCATCCCCCAGCCAGTCTCAAGTCTTTCCCTTTTATTTTCCCTCTCCATAGCACTTAACATCAACGCTCATTCCATATGCTCTATTTATTTGTGTATAGTTTGTCTTTCCTCTTCTAGAAGTTTCCAAGACATTCTAGACTCCAATAAGGCAGGGGATGTTTAACTGTTTTTGTTACTGTTACATCCTCTGCACCTAGTGGATACTCAACAAATAATTACTGAATGAAAGGATAAATCATTTCTCTCCATTTCTTTTTATCTCTGTTTGTCTCTATATAATTCTGTCTGTATCTGCTTCTCTTCATCCATTCATCCACCCATCCACCCACTCACTCATCTGTCCTTCCTTCCATCCACCCACTCACCTGTTCTTTCCATCCATCCCTCCAGCCAGCCCATCAGCCAGCCACTCACCTATCCCCCTTCCCTCCTTTCCTTCTTCTCTTCCTCTCTCTCCCCCCTCCCTTCCTTCCTTAACTCCTCCCTTCCACTGATCTTGCCATGTTAACACATTAACATGGCTTAAATAACAATCAGAAGAACTGACACCTCAGAACAGATCAGTTAATATCATAGAATTTTTTATGACTTTTGCAGGCTCCTTGTTCTTGCTGAGCATCTGTCTTTGAGGCAAGGCAAGACTGTAGTGAACATAAAGGCAGCTCTTTAGCTAAACAGAGCCCAGCCTTGCTATAACTGAGAGTTATCATTAGGGAGCAAAAAGTCTTTTATTCCTGAAACTTTAAAAGACGGAAACTGAAAACATCAGAGAATTTTTCCTTTTATTCTGAGAAGCTTCACAGCTCGGGAGCCTGGGAGGGTCATTTCTGGGGGGTGAAAATCATTCCATCTTTAGATTATCTTTGAGGAGACTTGGGAGTTGTTCCCTGCCCCTCTATGCTTCTGTGTTTTTAAACATTTGCTGAGGGATTTTTTGGTGTGACTTTGGCTGTTACATAGTGAGGCAAAGGTTTGAGAGAACTACATTCAGTTCGCTTTGTTGAGGTCAGTGCTGGTTTAATGTGAGAAAAGAGGAGGGCTGTCCATTCTGTCTCCTGTCATGGGTGGCCATACTCTGCCTCAAGGGGCTGAGTTGGGAGCATTCATAGGGCTTCTTTTTCCTGTGGTTACAACTCTGAAAGCAGTCTCACAACACAATGCCTGTAGCTGTACCTCGGTCAAACCATTGTTGTGTTTGACTGATACAGTGATGATTTTATTTTACTTTTTCTTTTGGACTAAGGCTCCTTACGCTTCAACACTGGTGCTTGCAGGGCTCCAGAGCAAATAGAAGTTAATGTAGCAGGAAGAAGCTTGCCTCCTTTAGAAGGGGATTGCCTTGACTGGCATTAGGGAACTCAGCTTTTGGATTGTTCCAAATGCTGCTAAGGCTCTTTTGCCCACTGAGGCACTGAACACCTGCTTTCCTTTTACGATCCTTGGATTTCAGTAGCAGTATCTGGTCGTTATGCCTGTGACCAGCTGCTAATAAAACCTCCAAACTTTGAGTTTTGAGTAGGTTTCCCTGGGCAGAAACACTGCACACGTGTTGCTGATCTTTGCTCAAGAAGGAGCGTGTTGAGTGTGATTCCTGGGGCTGAGGAGAGGCCGGGAGAATGTTGGGAGCCTGTGCATGGATGCCTCCACACCCCGCCTCATTCAGCCTTTTCCCCTTGCTGATCATGAACTATAGCTATGACTACCAGTGCCTCTCTCTCAGTCCTAGGTGCTAGTCTTTCTAGTGCATCAATGAATGTGTCTGTTTTATTTGCCTGTGGGCTTTTCTGCCTTTTATCTCCACTTCTTGCTTTCATTCATTTACATTCGATACCCTTAAGAGACCACCATTTTGTACTTAACGGAGATCTTTCTGTTTGTGTATGTTCCTGTAGGGTGTGTGTGTGTGCGTGTGTGTGTGTGTGTGTGTGTGTTGTGTATGTATATACACACATTTCTATTTCTAGCTTTGTTGAGATAGAGCTGACATCTAACATGGTGTAAATGTAAGGTGTACGATGCGTTGATTTGCGGCACGCACACTATGAACCGGTCACACCATAGCATTAGCTAACACCTCTGTTACAACATATAAATTACTATTTCTTTTTTGTGGTGACACTTAAATTTATTCTCTTTGCAACTTTCAAGTATATAATAAGTTCTGTTTGTTAGATTGCTATACTAATTTATCTTGTCATATATGTGTCAATTATGGAATAGGATTCTGAATCAATATGTTATTTATTTTATATTTTAAGTTACTCAGTACAGTTGACTCTTTTGGGGGGGATGTATAGTTCTGTGAATTTTCACACAGACATGGCTTCACATTACCCCTCTCACCACGATCAGGATACCGGACACTTGCATCACCCCAAAGAACTCCTTCAAGCTCTTCCTTTGTAGCCATACTCCCTGTCCACTCATAAGTCCTGGTGACCCCTGAGCCGTCTCACTCCCTACAATTTTGCCTTTTCAAAGGAGTCATATAAATGGGATCATGCAGTCTGTAACTTTTGATATTGGTTTCTTTTAGTTAGAATAATACCTTTGAAATTCATCCAGATTGTTGCCTATGTCAGTAGTTGTTTTTATTGGTGAATAGTATTCTGTGGATGTTTGTTTATCTGTTTACTCATTGAAGGACATTTGGATCGTCTCCAGTTTCTGGTGATTATCAGTGGAGCTGTTAATAAACATCGGTGCATCTGTGTATAGGTTTTTTTGCGAACATGGGTTTTCATTGTTTAGGGTTCTCAGGTGTGGGATGACTGGACCATATTGTAGGTGTATGTTTAACTTTATAAGCAGCTGCCACACTGTTTTGCAGACTGGCTGTGTCCTTTTGCATTCCTGTTAGCAATATATGAACATTCCAAGCTTCATATTTTCCAGTACTTAGTATTGTCTGTTGAATCTATATCTTTTGAAAGTGCCCCCTGCATGTTTTATTTTTAGTCAAGGTATAATTAACATAAAGAGCACACATTTTATATATGTAGCTTGGTATTTTGCATATGTATAGACTGCTGTATAATTACCACCTAGATTGAGGTCTAAAATATGCCCAGCACTGCAGAAATCTCCTTGGTGTATCCTTAAAGTCTGTCTTCCCCAAGGGAAACTCCTATAATGACCTGTAACATTACTGATTCGTTTTGTTTGATTTTGAGCTTTATTAAAGGAATCATACATTATATACTTTTTGTGTTTGGCTTCTTTTGCTGAACATTAGTCTTTGAGATTCATCCGTGCTGTTTTCAGTTGTGGCTTGTCCATTTTCGTTGCCGAATAGTATTCCATTGTATGCATATCCATCAGTTCATTTATTAACAACTGGCTGTTTCCAGTTTGGGGGTTATTATGAATTAAAGTGCTATGAAAATTCTTGAAAAAGTCTTCAGGTAGACACAGCAATCATTTTTCTTGGGTATAGTTCTAGGAGTATAATTGCTGAGTCATAGTATTTGTATTTGGTTTTACTAAATAGTGGTGAACAATTTTCCAAAGTACTTGTGCCAGTGGATTCTCCCAGTGTGTTTACTTAAAAAAAATTGATGTATGTGGAATTGTCCTAATGACCTCTTGCTTGTTTTTGACTCCCCCTCCTGCCTTGCGCTGTAGTTGTAAGGTCCATCTCTACTGCACATCTAAGGCGTCACTTCATGGTGCTCACTCATCTACTTTTGCTTGTCTCCTTCCTCAGTGATGGACACCTTGTGGCCTTTAACTTTCTAAAATCACAAATAACATTACAGTGATTTCATGTTTGTTGTAAGGAGCTTGGTAAGAATTTCTTACAGAGCTACTTGTCTTTGGGTCTGTGACTCTTGCTCTGATTAAATAATAACATGTTACTTGGGCCATGCCAGTGTGCATTCCCACCAGCTGTGTCTGACAGCTCTTATAGCCCATGTTCTTGCTCGTACTTGTCCTTTTAGAACCATGTCAGCATACGAGGTATGGAATATCCCATATTAATTTGTGTTTTTCTGCATACACATATGTTGTAGCATCTCTTTATATATACTTAATGTTTGTATGTTGTGGGCTGGGTTACTTTAGAGCAGGGATTTTCAGCCTTGGCACTTTTGAGTTTTGGGGCAGGGATAGTTCGTTATGGGAGTGGGCTGTCCTGTGCGCAGAAGGATGTTTAACATCATCCCTGACCTCTCCCCACTAGTCGCCAGTTGTGACAACCAAAACGTCTCTAGACATTGCCAAATAACCCTGTGGTTAGGTTGGGGAGGGCAAAATTGCTTCCACTTGAGAATCAGTGCTGTAACAGGACCAGAGTAAAGCACATACTAATGAAGATACCCAGTAGTATAGACCATAGAGTTCAGCGTTTAGGGATAGTGGAGATAGAGGGGCATAGCCATTTTTATATTCTCAGACCTAACTAGATCCCGCTGGCATCTAGATCTGGAGTATTAGTCTCCCACATTTTATTTATTTCCCTTTTACCCATTGATTCTTGTGTTGGAGATTTTTAGCCTGAGAACCAGGGAAACTTGGTTAACGGTGACACCCAAAGGGACGCTGATATTCGGAATTGAGAAGGCCAGCTTAGTGGGGGATACACAGTGGGGCTGACCAGAGGGAGAGGCCAGTTGTGGTTGAGAATATGAGAATCCTGTGGCCAGAGAAATAGTGCCCTTCCTGGGAGCTAGACATGGACCTCAGAGTCTGAAGCTGGGTAGACCAGGAGCAGATTGAGTGAGGAGCCTGACGCAGGACAGACAGAGTGGCTCTGCGCATCCTGAGAGTCTGGGAGGCTTGCTGTTCAGAAGGTCAGATGCACCACTGGACTGCTTTCCTTCTCCCTGAAAATGACAAGGTTGTTCCCATCTCAGTGATGCAGTATGGGACTTTTCTTGTGCCTCACATGTTTGTCCTTTTGTGCTCAAGGTAAGCAGCGGCTTCTCATCACTTAGGACTTGTGCCAGATATCACTGCAGACCACCCTGTGTTCACTGCCATATCCTCAGCTCTCAGAATAGTGTGGAATGGATTATGAATTTACCATGTTCATCATTTCACAGAGGAGAAAAAAATTCAGAATGTTTTGGAAACTTTCTTAAGGTCACACAGCTATTACACAGAAGAGTTGGGGTTTCAAGGCTGTGGTCTGTCTTGTCATAGTATACTGACATTGTTATGAGCGTAATGTATCTCAGCTATACACTATGCTGTAGTTATATATTTACACTCCTATGCTCTCATTACACTATACTTAAATGGGATAAGCCTTCTCCAAATTAGCAAATATTCAAGTAGGAGTCTGGCAGTGTCCTTGACCCTGGGATACAGTGGAGAAGAAGGAAGGGCTTTGCCGTCGTGGAACCCACAGTCTAGTCAGACTGACCCCTATGAAGATGGTTACCGTGGGGGGGGGGGTGGAGAGTGATGGTAGGAGATGCACCTGGTAAGTAGGAGTTGGCTAGGCTTGAGGAGCAGGGGATGATGAAGACTGTTGTAGGAAGACTCTTGAGGAGCTGGAGGAGTTCTAGGTCACTGGAGAGTTAGAGGACCTACTGGGGTGGTATTGAACAGCTACCACATGCCAAAAGATGAGAACTCTAGGGACAGAGAATTTGAACTTTGTCCCAAGGGCACCAAACTGCATCAGTGACTCAGGTGGGATATTATAGACATCTGGAGTTTGGGTTTTTCTAGGTGGATTTTTTTTTTTTTACTTAATACCTCAAGTACCTGACAGAAGCTTTAATGGAATTTATTAACCTGGTGGTCACACTGGGCCAGTCACATGAGCTGAATTAACTAACCACTTAATTAATCACTTAATCATATGCCTGACCAATTAATTAATTCATTTAAAAAATTGGGTACTGAGTGCCTAATGTATACCAGACACTTCTAAGTTACTGGAGAGGCAGCAGTGAATGAAAAACAGGACCCCTGCTTTCATAGGTCTTACATCCTACTGCAGGGAGGAGAGAGTAAATGAATAAGTACAATGTTCAGTATGTCAGGTAGTATGTGCCATGGGGAAGGATAAAGCAGGGGAGAGGGATAGTAAGTGACAGGGGCTTACAGAATTAAATAGGGCAAGAGAGAAGTTCTCATTGAGAAAGTGACACTGGAGCAAAGTCCAACAAGAAGTTGGCTGGAGTGCAGGTACAAGTGACCTTGAAGTGTCCTTGGCATGTTTGAGAAGCACAAGGAAGTCCATGGGCCTTGAGTGTCATGAGCTCTGGGGTGAGTCATAGGAGCTGAGGTTAGGCAGAGCAAAGCCAAGAGCAAAGCCAAGAGCAAAGCCAATCTCTGCAACTTGCAAGGTGAGTGTTCTCAAAGTTCCCTGGAAATTATAGCAAGGTTGTTCAGGCCGTGGACTGTCAGATGGGGCAGTTGGTGCTGAATGGCTGGTATTAATTACACATCTCCTGCTCAATTTCCCAGCCAGGGTGGCTTAACTTAGATTAAGTCTTTGATTTAATACAAGGTTTGTGTCCCATGTGCTTAAGGATATGGCTTGATTTAACTATTGAATCTATAAATTGACCTTCTAGTTGGGAGTTTTCTTTTAATCTTTCAATTAGATTTAAAGATGCCAACTCTGTTTGCAGAGGCATAGATAGCATTGCACTTAAAGGACTTTTGCATCTATACAGACAGCCCATAAGGAATGCAGTTGACTTGGGCTTCCTTTAGGAAAAACCCTAATTGTTCTGGGAGTAGTTCAAGCCCTACTCCTGGAAATATGTGCCATATATCAACAGGGGGCAGAAGAACCCCAAAGGAGAACATTAAAGGAGGGAAAGCAATAACCCAGAGCCTCAATCTTCTGGACATGAATATCACATTGATTTTTGGTTTAAAAAAAAAATAAAAGGAATCGGAGTTTGGGAAGAGGTACCTCCGGTTTAGGCATTCAAAGAATATCGAACAGCTACCACATGCCAGGCACTGTTCTGGGTATTGGGGCCATGCTAGCAAAGTCGACAAGAATCTTGACCTCAGACAGGGCCAGGGCATGTGGGCAATATTGGAGCTCCAATTTGGCAGTATTGGGGATCCAGTTTAAAATAGGACTGTTAACTCTTTTTGCTTGCTATGAAGGGAATTACTGGTAAAATTGGTCAAATATAAATAAAGTTTGAGGAGTAGATAATAGTATTAAGTCAATATAAATTTCTTGATTTTCTATAATAGTTACAAGAAAGTGACTTTCATCTTAGGAAATAACACACTGAAGTGTTTAGGGTAAGGGAATATCATGACCTAAACTCACTCTCAAGTGGTTCAGAAAAAAAATCACAAAAATGTATGTATATAGGAAAGACAATGTACCTTGTGTAGTAAAATATTGACCATTTGGGGGAACTAGGTGGAAAGAGTGTATATGAGAGTTCTTTATGTGAATCTTACAGCTTTCGTGTTAGTGTGAAATTATTCAAAATTTAAAATCAGGGGCGCCTGGGTGGCTCAGTGGTTAAGCGACTGCTTTCGGCTCAGGTCATGATCCTGGAGACCTGGGATCGAGCCCCACATCGGGCTTCCTGCTCAGCGGGAAGCCTGCTTCTCCCTCTCTCAGTCCCTCTGCTTGTGTTCCCTCTTTCGCTGTGTTTCTCTCTGTCAAATAAATAAATAAAATCTTTTTAAAAATTTTTTTAAATCAAATGACAAAACTAAGCAAACGGAATGGTTGTGGGGCCATCATCATTTGTCCTGCTCATCTCCCACCACTCTGCTAGGTTTCCTGAATTATATGTGATCTTATTTTCTTCTTCCCACTCCCCGACCTACCAAACATATCCTAAATTTTCTGCCTTTGTTTCCTCTGCTTCTTCCTGGAAAACTCCTGTTCATCCTTTAAAAACCCTCATCTGTGAAAACTTCTTTATGTCATCTCCTTCCTTCTTCAAAGAGAATAAATAACTTTTCCCTTTTGTCTTTAACCGCCCCCGTATTACTGAATGGAAAACACAGTACTATTTTTATTTTGGTGTAAGTGGTTTACCCTTTCCTTCTGACGATGAGGACCTGGGGCTCATCTTTCTATCCCCTGCCTAGTCTGGTGCTCAGCCCACAATAGAAACTTAGTTCAACATTGTTGATGTGAACTGAAAGGCCTGGATGGAAAACAGGAGCTTAGGGAAGGGGTTGCATGGTGATAGAAGGAGTCCTTCTGGAACAACCTAGCGGTCATTTGACTCAGCGGAAAGACTTTATTATAGAGCTAGATAATGACACCTCTGCAGTCGAGGCATCACTGTTTAGGGAATCCTATAGGGCAGAGAGATCCTGTAGAACTTTTATATCCTAGATCTGGCTGGCAGTGATTGGGCACAGGGCAAGGGCAGGGTAATGATGGAGTTAAGGTAATGGATAGAATTATGACTTAGGTTGATCTGAAAATAAAATTGATAGTGGGATGTTGACTAGTTACCCTTTTTCATTAAATGATCAAGACTTCTTTGGACCAAGATCCTTGTTAACTTCTCTCACCATGCTGAACTCAAAAAAATCGTAAGAACTCAGGGCTCAACAGAAGCTCACAGGCTAGACTAGTCCAGACCTCACAGCATGCTGGCACGTTTCATTATGTTGATGCCCCTGATCTTCAAGCTCAGGAGGAATGTGACCCTGAATGTTAACCTCTCAAGTTGAATGCAGAACACGAGACTGTTAACAGACCTATTTCTGTCTCGCTGGGTACCCTGGGAATATTCTTTGTTGTATGTGACACAACTTTAGTTATTGTGGCTATTGGTATAGTTCAGTCAAGGCTGTTCCCTAAAGTTTGGAGACCCAGGCACAAACTGATTGGAACAGAGTAGAGTCTTGTTGGGTCTGTAGGGATCTGCTGGTAACAGAGCAAAAGAGAATGCCGTGGAACAGAATAGCATGGTGAGTAAAAGAAGAGGAGTCTTGGAGACAGCTAGCTCTGGGCTTGAGTCATAGCCCAGTCACTCTCCAGTTGAGTCCTCAAGCCAGTCACTGGCCCTCTCTGAAAATGGCGATAGTCATGGTACCTACTTCAAAGGGTCCACGTTAGGATTAAATGAGTAAATGCATGTGAAGTGCTAGTGTAGTGCCTGACATATAATAAATGCTCAGCAAATTTATTTAATAATAGTATAATGAAAAGCAAAAATAAAATACCTGATTTTCTGGTATGTCTCTTCTATTTCATGAGCACTTTGGAGCAGGGGCCATGTTGTTTTAACTGTGATATCCTCACACCCTCAGCAAGGGCTGGCCCAGAGAAGGTGCTTGGCAATTGCATTTCTGGAACTGAGTTGAATTCCCCATCCAAACTTTGTCTCCAGGAGTGGTCCTAAAGGAGGGATGCTCTAAGTATGGGCCATATTGAGTCTAAAGAAAGAGGGCTCTTTATATGTGCCTGTCTTGCTCCCAGATGTATTGTAAGCACCTAGCATGGGAGGTGGCACATAGTAAGCATGCAGACATTTGTTGACTGGTAGAGGAATGAACGTAAGGGGCAGCGGACATGGTTCCTGAGAGGTGTCCACAGTAACACCGTGTGCACGCTTCAGAGACTTCTCAAGGCTGCTGGCCATTCTGGTGAGTATCTCACCACTTCTGTATGTATAACAGTAAATATTGTGGAACGTTATGTGTCAGACCGTCATCAGTGGTTTCCTAAGGGATGGGGATGTTCACTTTTTACTAGGCACTTGTCTGTTGCTTGATAGTTTGATGATAAGCATATATTACTTTGGTGATTAAGACACCAAATAGGGGCGCCTGGGTGGCCCAGTAGTTGAGTGTCTGCCTTTGGCTCAGGTCATGATCCCTGAGTCCCAGATTGAGTTCCACATTGGGCTCCCTGGGCTCCCTGCTCAACGGGAAGCCTGCTTCTCCCTCTCTCACTCCCCGTGCTTGTGTTCCCTCTCTAGCTGTGTTTCTCTCTGTCAAATAAATAAAGTTTTAAATAAACAAACAAACAAATAAATAAATTTTAAAAAAAGACATCAAATAAAGAACACATTGCTGAAAAAGGAGAGGCAAAAGATGAGGAAGAATGAAGAGGAACAGAAATTAGTGGATTTTCTAGAAAGAAAAATATCAGGCACGGGTACAGAAACCATTGGCCAAGAATTTTGTCCTTCAAAACCTCAGATGTTAACCTCCCACCTCAAAAACGCTGCTGTCTTTTCTTGGTATGCTTTTAAATTTCTAGGTTCCCCCAGAAGAGGAGTATACTGGGCATATTTTAACATTCAGAAGGCAGTATTTTGTTTGGGATCATGCTAACAATTCTTGAGAACAGCTACCAGTTATGAGCACTCACTGTATACCACATCAGCAGAGGACAGTGTTCATTAGGCAAAATTTTACAGTAGGATAGATCTGGGTCAGAATGCCTGCTCAGTCAGTTGCTAGTTTGACTCTTTTTTTAGCCTTAAGCCTTCACATGCTCATCTGTAAAAGGGCACCAGTAAGTATCTACTTTGTGCATTGGTGAGAGGTTTAAATGAGGTGGTGTGATGCAGACTGGTTCTTGGTACTTAGTCAATACACTGATAGCCATTCCCAGGACAGCCATGCCGACATTCAGTTGGTATGGATAGCCAGCCAGTCAGCTACACAGTCACACTCATGTGAGTGTGAGAAAGGTTTCCTTTCATGAGAAAGGTTTACCTTTCTTTCCAAAGGTTTTTCACTAGAATTTGTTTTCCAATTCCCAGATGCTCTTCTGGAAGCTACCTGTGCTTATTTTAACCTGGTCTTCCTGAGAGGTCCCAACTTGACCCCATGCTGTGCATCTGGCAGACTTAGTGCTTGGTGAGCTTCTGGAAGTTCTGTTGATCAACTCTTCTCTAGACCTGCTTAAATCGGCTATTTTACAATCTCTTCAGTAATTTCTTCAGAAGTCAGTGGTTGCCTCTGGTCCTTAGCTATCAACTTCCAATTCCTCTCTGTCTCCTTTGGGGCCTCCCTAGTTTTTCGGTTTCTCTGAAAGATGTCAGAGCCCAAATCTTTGATAGCAGCTCTGTGAACATAAGCATGAATTGTGACACTTTGTTCCTGTGACTTCTGAACTCATTTAAAGCAATGTGCTCTTACTACCTGCTGCTTTATATCAGGTTTTACATTCTTCTTAATGGTGTGGTTTTCCTCTTTTGCTCTTAATATTTTATTTTATTATTTTGTTATTTTATTTTATTTTATTTTTTATTTATGAGATGGTCATTTTTGAATTTGTACTTTTCTGTGTTACCTGGGGATCAGTTGTTTTTTTGCTTCCTACTCTCCTTCTGCTTCTGGTACTGCTTTTCTTCTGGAAGGAGACTCAGATGCTGTTCAGTATATCCTGGACTCCGGGGGGTGCTGTGTGTCCTGGCCTGGCAGAGTGCCGCTTTCCCTTCACTCCAGTGACCGGTTCACAGATGGCATGTGACCCAGTTGGTGTGTCTTAGGTGTTCTTGCCTCTGTTGGGGAAAGAGGCAGAGGCTTTTTTCTTCCAGAACTGCTTGTAATAAAGTGAGGTGAGCCTAGGTTTCCAGGGGCCACTACCTGGAGCCTGGTATTGAAACCTATATAGTGGAGAACTGAGTTAAGAGCAAGTATGTCAAGATGCTAGTGAGCTATTCCAGAAGTCAGTTTTTCCTCTGGACTTTTTAATTCTGTAAGCCTATCAATCCCCTTTTGCTTCATGCAGTTGGAGTTGGGGTTCCTGTCTGTTACAAGAAAAAGTATCCTAACCTTTACATTTAAAAAGTAACAGCCCCCAAAACAACTTGTCAGTGATGCCTTAATACTTAGTTTTTTAAATAGTTTCAAGTTTTTGTTTAAATTCTAGTTAGTTACATACAACATGATATCAGTTTCAGGTGTACAATTTAGTGATTTGGCACTTACATACAACATCTGTTGTTCATCGTGACAAGTGTGCTGCTTCATCCCCATCATCTCTTTAATCCATCCCCCCACCCGCCTCCCCTCCAGCAACTGTCAGTTTTGTTCTCTATAGTTAGTAGTGTTTTATGGTTTACCTCTCTCTTTTGTTTTCCCCCATGTTCATTTGTTTTGTTTTTCTTAAATTCCTCATATGAGTGGAATCATATGGTATTTGTCTTTCTCTGATTGACTTATTTCACTTAGTGTAATAGTCTCTAGCTCCACCCATGTCATTGCAAACACAAGATTTCGTGCTTTTTTATGGCTGAGTAATATTCCATTATGTGTGTATATATACCACATCATTCTTTTTCTGTTCATTAGTTGATGAAAATTTGGGCTCTTCCCATAGTTTGGCTATTGTTGATAATGGTGATATAAACATCAGGATGCATGTACCCCTTCGAATCAGTATTTTTGCATCCTTTGGGTAAATACCTCATAGTGCAATTGCTGGATTGTAGTGTAATTCTATGTTTAACTTTTTCAGGAACCTCCATACTGTTCTCCAGAGTGGCTGCACCAGTTTGCATTCCCACCAACGGTGCGAGAGGGTTCCCCTTTGTCTACATCCTCGCCAACACCATTGTTTCTTGTGTTGTTAATTTTAGCCATTCTGACAGGTGTGAGGAGGTATCTCGTTGTAGTTCTGATTTGTATTTCCTTCGTGATGAGTGGTGGTGAGCATCTTTTCATGCGTCTTTTAGCCATCTGGATGTCTTCCTTGGAAAAATGTCTATTCATGTCTTCTGCCCATTTTTTTTTTTGTTACTAAAATTTTTTTTTCCAGTGTTTCAAGATTCATTCCCCATTCCCCACACCCAGTGCTCCACGCTTTAGGTGTCCCCAGTACCCACCACCAGGCTCTCCCATCCCTCCAATCCCTCCCTCTAAGTCCCTCAGTTTGTTTCTGTGTTCAAAGTCTCTGTTGTTTCGTTTCCCTCCCTAGATTACCCTAGTTCCCATTTGCTTTCCTTCTGCCACTGTCCTCCAGTTGGCCCCTCATGCACCGCAAGTAAGTGAGACCATGCGATACTTGGCTTTCTCTTCTTGGCTTATTTCACTCAGCATAATCTCTTCCAGTCCAGTCCATGTTGCTACAAAAGTTGGGTATTCATCCTTTCTGACGGAGGCATAGTATTCCATTGTATATATGTACCACATCTTCTTTATCCATTCATCTGTTGATGGGCACCTTGGCTCTTTCCACAGTTTGGCGATTGTGGCCAT
>PITA01016871.1:0-45121 GCA_004023965.1 Spilogale gracilis
GATATTTGCAAATGACACTACAGACAAAGGACTGGTATCCAAGATCTATAAAGAACTACTCAAACTCAACACCCAAAAAGAAGATGAACACATCAAAAAATGGGCAAGAGACATGAAGAGGCACTTCTCCGAAGAAGATATACAAACGGCCAACAGACACATGAAAAAATGTTCAGCGTCACTAGCTATCAGGGAAATTTAAATCAAAACCAGTCTAAGATACCACCTTACACCAGTCAGAATGGCCAAAATTAACAAGACAGAAAATAACAAGTGTTGGAGAGGCTGCGGAGAAAGGGGAACCCTCTTACACTGTTGGTGGGAATGTAAACTGGTGAAGCCGCTTTGGAAAACAGTGTGGAGATTCCATAAAAAATTAAAGATAGAGCTACCCTATGACCCTGCAATTGCACTACTGGGCATTTACCCCCCAAAGATACGGATGTAGTGAAAAGAAGGGCCATATGCACCCCAATGTTCATCGCAGCAATGGCCACAATCGCCAAACTGTGGAAAGAGCCAAGGTCTTTATCAACAGATGAATGGATAAAGAAGATGTGGTACATATATACAATGGAATACTATGTCTCCATCAGAAAGGATGAATACCCAACTTTTGTAGCAACATGGACTGGACTGGAAGAGATTATGCTGAGTGAAATATGCCAAGAAGAGAAAGTCAAGTATCGCATGGTTTCATTTACTTGCGGTGCATGTGGGGTAAACTGGAGGACAGTGGAAGAAGGAAAGTAAATGGGAACTAGGGTAATCTAGGGAGAGAAATGAAACAACAGAGACTTTGGACACAGAAACAAACTGAGGGACTTGGAGGGAGGGGGGTGGAGGGATGGGAGAGCCTGGTGGTGTGTACTTGGGACACCTAAAGTGTGGCGCACTGGGTGTGGGGAATGGGGAATGAATCTTGGAACACTGGGAAAAAAATTTTTAGTAACAACAACAACAACAACAAAAGATGCTGAGGTCTGGAATTAGTCTTCTAAAAGTCAAGAATTCCTAATTTAAACTCATTCTTTTTGCATCATTTTTTTTGTTGTCTTTTCTGATGGAACATGTTTTCCTAGAGAGGCCTCTGAATCAGGCATGTCTGATCTTCATCCGACGGATGCCTTAAGGAGAGATTTGCTTCTCCTAGACTGTTCGCTTCACCTTGGGTCAGCATGGTGCTTTAGAGAAAGTATTTGTCCTTAGGATAATAGAAATCTAGAAGTCTGATATTTCGTTTTTATCTCTTAAAACAACATAATTCCTCTTCCTCTTTAATAGCATCCTCCTTAGTCCTTCACAATGAAATTACTGGAAATGAAGATTTGCTGAATATATAAAAATTAGACAGTTAGCTTTTATATCTCTTATCTTGTTTGTGATAAACTGTATCTCCTGCCCTCTTAATTAGAGAGCTACGTGAAGTCCCTCTTTCTGAAATCCCCTTATTACTCGATGCATTCTTCTGATAATATGACTTATGGGTTTTGGAAAAATTGAATTTCATTACATACCCCACTACTCTAAACTTTTGTAAAATTTCAGTGCAATTAAACAAACTTAAAAATAATACAAATTGAAAATTTTCAATCCTGATTAAGAAAAAAATTAGATACATTTAAAAATAGATTATTACTGTAAGAATTAAACCTCCTTGATTAGTTAATGAAAAGAATTTTTAAAGCTATGTTTAAAGTTAATTTATTCATGTATTTTTTTTTTTTAAAGATTGTAATTATTTATTTGACAGGGAGAGAGAGTATAGCAGAGGAAGAGGGGAGAAGCAGACTCCCTGCTGAGCAGGGAGCCCAATGTGGGACTTGATCCCAGGGCTCTGGGATCATGACCTGAGCTGAAGGCAGATGCTTAACCGACTGAGATACCCAGGCATCCTACTCATGTGTTTTTATCAAGTTATATATCTTATTAATATGTGATAAGAGTTCTTTATGTATTATGGATATATTTTATCACATAGATGTTTTACAAATACATTCTGCAAGTTTATGACTTACTTTTTTTTTTCCCCAAAGAACATCTTTGGAAAGCAAAAGTTTTTTTTGGTTTTGTTTTTAATTTTGCTTAAAGTCTTACATTTGTTATTGATTCATACTTTTGTGTCCTATGTAAGAAATTTTGGCCTAATCCAAATCACAAATATTTTCTCTTTTTTTTCTCAAAGTTTAATAACTAGTTTTTATATGTAGATCTGTCATCCTTTTCAAGTTAAATGGGCAAAATATTTGAGAAGACATTTCACCAAAAAATATATATAAGGAGAAAATAGACATAGAAAAAGATGACCTATATCATTAGTCATAAGGGGAATAACATTAAAACCAAATGAGATATTACTATATCCTTAGTAGAATGCATAGTTTAAAAGTCTAACACATCAAGTGTTGGTGAAAATGCAGAATAAATGGAATGCTCATATATTGTCAATGGGAAGGCAAAATAGTACAATCACTTTGGAAAATAATTTTGTAGCTTCATATATATATCTCCTATAATTATATATATTATAATTATGCATAATTATGCATAATTATAATATATATACATAATTATAGGGTGAACCAGCAATTCCACTTCTAGGTAACTATATGAGAAAAACAAAACAAAATGAAACAAACAAAAAAGCAGTGTTCACATGGAGATTTATATGCAATGGGAAATACCAGCATTGGAAAGAACCCAAATGGATAACAAACTCTATGACAACAAATCCAGAATGGATAAACAAACTCTATGATATGTCCATAAAATGAAACACTATTCAGCAATAAAAAAGAATTAACTACTAGAATGTGTAATGACATGGACAAATCTCAAAAACTTTATGAGTAAGAGAAACCAAATACAAAAGACTACAAACTGTATGATTTGTGAACTTCTAGAAAAGACAAAACCATAGTGACAGCAAGCAGAGTAGTTTCCAGAGGCTGAGAAGGGGCCAAAGAGGACTCTGGAGTGAGGGAAATATTTTCTATCTTTATTGTGACAGTAGTCGGATAATTGTATGCATTTGTCAAATTGCACTGGAGTGTGGATTTAAAATTGCTGCATTTTATTGTACGTAAATTATATTTTAATACGCTAATTAAAAGGGGACGGTGGTAGGGGAAGGGGTTAGTTTGGTGTTGGGTATTAAGGAGGGCACATATGGCATGGAGCACTGGGTGTTATACGTACACAATGAATCTTGGAACACTACATCAAAAACTAATGATGTACTGGACAGTGACTAACAGCATAATAATAACAAAAAATAGTAAAAACAAAAAGAGAAAAGAAAAGAGAATTATACCAAAAAAATACATCAGTAGGAAATCACTAAAAATATAAGAGATCTGAGTAAAGTTACGAACCATTTTGACCTTATTGAGAAAAAGGAATTTTAACCCATGGAATTAAACAAGAATCTAAGCATTTATGTGTATATACATTTTTAAATAAATGTAGCATCATGACAAAAAAAAATACAGGTAAATTAAAATATTTTTAAAGAACAGATGATTTACCAAATCTTATTAATCCTCTCCCCAAAATAAATGAGGTAAATATTTTCTGTGTACATAGACATATTTATGGCATGTATACTGTCCTGGAAAAATCATATCAAAGCTTTTAGTTCATTGTAAACAGTGACAGCTTTAAAACTCCTTCTTACTACAGCATAAATTAATTATAGTCACCATCTTACAAGGAGGTAAGACCTTAGTTATTTAATTTGAATTTGCTTAAGTATTTAAAAACCACTGACTTTGTCCTCTATTGAAAATTTCAAGTGCTTTGCAATGACTACAATGCTTTCTCTGGAAGCGTTTGAAGTAACTGGAATTACTTATTCTTTTTTTTTTTTTTTTTTTTTTTTTAAGATTTTATTTATTTGACAGAGAGAAACACAGGAAGAGAGGGAACACAAGCAGGAGGAGTGAGAGAGGGAGAAGCAGGCTTCTTGCTGGGCAGGGTGCCTGATGTGGGGCTCAATCCCAGGACTCCGGGATCATGACCCGAGCCAAAGGCAGTCACTTAACCAAATGAACCACCCAGGCGCCTCTGGAATTCTTTAATAAAATGTCTGAGGATCTGTTCAAGTAAAAGGTCTCTGAAAAGCATCATATTTTATACTAAATTAAAACATTAAAGTATCAAGATCTTTATTGACATTATTATCATCAGTAGTTTCTGCGCTTTTTAAATCAACTAAAATCCTTTTGCAAATAAGGTGAAAGAAATGACAGCAAAAGGGAACATCACCGATTCCCAAAATATGTAAAATGTCCTCAAAATACATAAAATGTACTGTGAGGGTACAAAACAATGAGTTTGTAATATAAATTTGGAAATAAAAACAAAATAAAATAATATGGCATTACGTACTTGAGAGCCTGATGTCCCTGAGCTGACTAGAATAAGAAATAAGAATTTAAATTTTAAAACATGGCATGGCTCATGACACAATTTGTAGCATTCAAATAAAAGTCCTTAGAAAGACAGGCTATGGGGCGCCTGGGTGGCTCAGTGGGTTAAAGCCTCTGCCCTCGGCTCAGGTCGTGAACTCGGGGTCCCTCGGGATCGAGGCCCACATCGGGCTCCAAGTGGAGAGCCCGCCTCCTTCTCTCTCTCTGCCTGCCTTTCTGCCTATTTGTGATCTCTCTGCCTGCCTCTCTGCCTACTTGTGATCTCTCTGTCAAATAAAATAAAATAAAATAAAATAAAATAAAAAATTAAAAAATCTTAAAAAAAAATAAAAGAAAGAAAAAGAAAGAAATACAGGTTATGGAGAACTCAAAGGGGCCATACAGGGAACTTCCAGTGCCTACTTCCCACTGCAGTACATATAACAATGGTCAAGTCTGGGAAACAGGATCCAGGAAGGAGAGAAAAGGATTAGAATAGTTAGAGGCCTTCTCAGCAGAAATAGGGCTGAAGGTAGGCCTGTTGCATTAGCAGGATCTGGATGAACTGAAGGAGAAACAAGAGATAAGAGAATGTGTATCGCATCAGGTAGAGAACAGTTAGCAAGCGTGCAGAAGCCACTGCCATCATGACAAGCAATGCTTCCAGATCATTAAACCAGGAAGAATCGGGTTGAATAAAAATATAAATAGTTTCCAATAAACATAATGGGGATTTAAAAAAAAATTACCATGAGCATCTGATTAAAAATGGAGACTTTTGGCAGAAAAAAAAATTATATGCAAATGTTCCAGAATTGAAGACATACAGATTTAGACTGCAAGAGCCCAATAAGAGTTCACTGAAGTGAATAAAATGAATTCAAACCAAGGCACATATTGGTGGAATTTCAGAATGCCAGGGATGAATAAAAGATCCTACAGGCTTTGATATAGCAAGATCAATGTGGGAATCAAAGGGCATTAGTATTTCCTCTGTTAGACTTGTATACTAAAAACAACAGAACCATGAATTCAAATATTTGACAGGAAAATTAACTTCAGCTTGGAATTATGTATTCAGCCACACTTTGATTAAATGTAAAGACAGAAAATGCAATTTAAACATGCAATCACTCTTTTTGTTGTTCTTGTTTGTTTTACATTGCTTTTGTTTTATGTTTCCACGAATCTTTGTCAAGAAGGTACTGAGAAGGAACTCCACCAAAATGAGGTAAGTTAACAAGAGTATCTAACATTCAGAATATAAGAGAGATATAACAGATCTAAAAGTAATCAGTAGAGATTTCAGTATTTGAATGGACAATGAAAACTCAAGGGTGAAAGCTAAGGGGAAATTAAAATTGAATCAGTGATTTTTCAGAAGTGTTTGAGCCATTTAAGAAAAAGTCACATATGGTAATGGTAGAAATAGTTTACAATGATAGTATGTTTAAAATATGAAAGTGATAAGAAAATAAACAAGAGCACAGTGTATTAGTTGGCTCTTTAGAGAATAATGTATACAGAGGGATAGTAATATAAATATTGGCATTATTTAAATAAATTTTGTTAACCCTATTGGAGAATAGGAAAAAATAGGAATTAGGGATGAGTGGCTATATGTTAGTGGTAGTACTTAATCTTCCTCTGTAATAACAGAATATCAACGGATATTCATAAAATAATAAGTCAAGAACATATAGATATAGCATTATAAATATATGAATGACAAGAAAATCACACATCAATAATTAAAAACAGGTTTCTTCTAGGTAACTGAACTGGAGAATTTGAAATGGTGAAACAAGATTCACATTATTTTGTTATATTATTTTAGTATTTTATTTTTTATTTTATAACGAAAATGTTTCTTAAAATTTTTTCTAATAAAAAATTGAGACACCATGGAGTTTATAATATTGAAAATCTTTACCAAAGAGTATGTGACTTCTTGTCTGGGACTGAATAAAATTAACTTCCAAGATTTTTTTTATTCTGATTCAAGTAATCTGAATAATTTTTTAGGGTAATTTAAAATGCCACAAACATGATTGAACTTTTTTATTAACCTAAGAAATGATGCTACTCAAAGACTGGATAGCTTGGTGGTGACTGTTGGTTCACAATCTTGGGAGATCCCAGGTGAAATGTGAAACTGTCCTGCAGCTACAGAGAGCAAGTCAAGACCAGAGAAAGAGGTCAGTAGATAGAGGTTTAATAAATACCTTACCTATGAAGCTTGTCTGAGTAGCTACAAGATAAGTAGATCTCCATACCTTTCTGCCAGAATCTTAAAGTTTATGTAGAGGCCTTAACTGGGTTGTGTTATCTACTCAGTGGTGATGTCAAAACTACCTTACTCTCTTAAGGCTGCATCCTAGGAACAGCTGTTAGGATGAGAATTTTAAGTGGGGAACACACCTACACCAGGGGAAGGGGAAGGAGCCCTTGATTTCCCTGGTTCAGCTCTTGGGTCACTTCCTCAATATGACCTCCTCTAGTGGAGACATGATAAGCCAACAGGGAATATATTTCAGACAAATTTGTTTAAAAAAAATGTCCTTAGAGAATGTAAGTGCACCAGTTTGTCTACTGTCTACTGTCCATCCTGGTATATTTGAATGTTTGTCATACATCCCACATCTATATGATGTTATCTGAAATATGGACTTTAGTGGCATTTTTCAAGAGGGCTTTCAAGATATATCTATTATAGTATTCATGTGAGTGACAGGGTCTCTAGATAACCCATTTGTTGAATAATTTAAAGATATTAAGGCTGCTGCACATATAAAAGAAAGATCTGATAGAACATTCTGGATAGGTTCTAATATTTGCTGGTCTATTTTAATTCTATGTGTCCTAAGATTGTATAACTGTGACCAACGGGTGGAAGTTACAATGAGCTGATACCAGTTCTATAAAACAAAAAGGTTACCTATGACAGAAGTTGTGTAACAATGGAATTCTGAGCATTCTGTCCCTAGAATTACCCCCAAATTCTCAGGTTTCGCCTGTACAGCAATAGTATTGTCTTATCCTTTAAGCAATTTAAAGATTATTGCATTGCATTTGAGTTAACTCTAGAATGTTGGAGCTGTAAAGGACTGCTAACACTGTTCTGCCAAGCTCCTCCATTTTACAGATGATGAATCTAAGGACCACATATATTAAAGACTCAAACAAGGTCACACAACAAATGAAGATGGAACAAGTACTCAAATCTCCTTGAATACAGTCCCATACCTTTTCTCCTGCTTATTGCTGCTTTAACATTAGTTCAATCTAAAAAATAAATTAATTTTTTAAATAAATAAAAAGAGAAAGAGACTGAGGTGCAGATAGCAAAACTCTGTAATGAAATAAATATGAAGATTAAGAGTTTATGATAAGAGGGCAGTGCTGAAGCAGGGCACAAAACACAACTGTCATTCTGCAATTTATACTTTCTCTTTCACTTCTTCTGAATAGAAAGGCTAATGATGAGTCCAGTCCAGTGGTTGGCAAACTTTTTTTCTATAATGGGTCGAATAATCAATATTTGTGCTTTGTCGGTCATATATGCTCTCTGCCCCATATTCTTTGTTTTTGTTTGTTTACAACTTTTTAAAAACATAAAAGTCTTTTTTAGCTCAAGGGCTATACAAAAATATATCACTGGCCATATTCAGTCACTGCCCAGTTTCCTGACCACTGGCTTATTGGGCTATTAGCAAGAGAGAACAAGGTAATGTCCTTTGAGAGTCAGAGTCTTCAGATAAGAGAGATCCACTCAAGACAGTGTAGACAAATGATTCTACTGTGAGCAGAAAATAATTTAAGGATTTCTGCACTATTAAAAAGCCCTTTAAAATCTATTAAAGTGAAATAAAAAAAAAAGTAACAGAGAAAAGAGACAGGTAACCACAGACCAACAATGAGGCATGTGTGATCCCTGGGACCTGGTGAGTTTTATGCAGAATAATATTGTTAGTAGCTTGATGTGATATCAATTAATTTCATACACAGTGATTATAAAGCAATTATAATTAAATCTAACAAAGAACTTCATGGACAAAAGAGGAGATGAAGGAAATAAGATGCATAATTCAGTAAGGAAAATGTTGTTTACTGAATAATTAATCAAAAACACAAAAAGTAATAGGGATCTTAGAAAATCTCTACTATCAGTGTCACCTTTCACAGCAGGAAGACGGATAAGACTCCAGCATGTAGCCATTATGTAGGCAATTCTTCCCTTCAATGCAAAGTGAAAAACAAGTAAACAGAAATTAAAATCACACCTGCCTTCTGCTCAAGTATTTTTGCAATGCTACTGAATACTGAGCTTCCTGTAGTTATTGTCTGGAGAAAGGTGATGAGAAAGATGAATACATAGATGGATTGATAGATGGATAGAAAGATGGAAAGCTAGAGAAAAATAGAGATGGAGTTATACCATGTATTACTTCGTATGCATCAATCAATCCTCACAAAGAAAGGTACACAGATTATATTCCCCATTTTAGAGGTGAAAAACTGAGGTTTACAGAAGTTAGATAACTGTCCAAGGCCGAGAGGCAGGAAGTGGCAGAATGAGAATATGAATATTGGTTATTTAATATCAAAGCTTTTGCTTTTTCGCCATTTCTGCCTCCTTTACAGGTGTCTTCCATTCTACCTGTGGTAATTGCAAGAATGCCCACGTTCTATGTTTTCTATTCCAAACACATCAGACTGCCTATGGCTTTAAGTTAGCTCCGAAGTTGAGCCACAAAAAGACTCCTTAAAATACTGTCTCTTGGTAGATGAAGCCTTGGAGGAAGGGGTGCCTTGGAGGTGTGGCTGGGGACATGATATGAGAGGAAGGGTGATCATGGGAGAGGCTGTGGATGGGCAAAAGGAACCACCTAACTTGGCTTTAAGGCTAGATTTACTGAAGTGCTTTTAATGCAGTCAACAGATCTGATTGCCTCCTGCCCCAGCTCTTACCCTCTGAGTCTGGCCATTAATACTACTGCTATTACTGCTGCTACTAGTACTATCTCTACTCTTTACTGCTACTTCTACCATCACCACCACCACTACCACCACCACCAACTTCCTTCAAAAACGCTGATTGTGCTAATAGCTTTTAGCTATTGAAATCTTGACAAGGTTATCCCATGATGCTTTGTGAAGTTTGTATTCTCTCTTAAGGATTTTAATGTTGTATTAAAATAGGAGAATTATTTCCGTTTTGCATCTTGTACATAAGAGGAGTCTAAAACACCCAAGGGTCAAGAAGTGGGGAAAAAATAAAACAGAAAAACCACACTCTTGCTACTTTCTCAGTACCATCACATGCTTAATAATATTTAAGAGAGAAGAATGGCATACTTTACAGTGAGGCTGTCATTCAGAATAGGAGGGATAAAGAATTTCCAAGACAAACAAAAAACTAAAGGAATTTGTGAACACTAAGCTAAAAACATTAAATAATATATTTATTATTGCAAGAAATATTAAAGGCAACCCTTTAAACAGAGATAGAAAGCAAAAGGAAAAAAGACCAGAAAGGAACAGAAACAATCCACAGGAACAGTGTCATTAGTGGTAATACAGTGGCATTAAATTCATATCTTTCAATAATTGCTCTGAATGTACATAATCAGAAGTATCAGAATGGGTATCAGAATGGATAAAAAAACAAAACTTTCTCCCTCTGCCTCTCTCCCTCTTTCTCTCTAGTTAAAAAAAAATGAAATACTCTGGAGTTAAGCAGGACTATCAGATACATGAATACACCATAAAGTTGCCAACAATTAATTGCACAAGTAATTATGAATTTGAACATGGAATCATGACAATAACAAGCTTGAGAGAAAAATAGACTTTGATGGGACTCAAGATTTTTTAATTCTTTCACATGAAAGATGTTATAAGTGAGAGATGGCAGATGCTTTGACAAGTAAATACCTTTTTTTTTTTAAGAGGAATTGAGTTTAATAAAAATCTTCCCATTTTTCTTGGAAGGATGGCAACAAGGAAATAGAGAAAAACTGTGTCTCAAGTCATAACTGGCCATGAACCCAAATTGAAGATGTTCAAAACTTCTGAGGTCAGTGTAATTGTACCTTGCCCACTAAATATATCTATATATCTATATCTATATCTATCTATCATCTATCTATCATCTATCTATATAGTTTATATATATATATATAGTGTGTGTGTTCATTTAAGAGTTTTGAAAAGTAACTTACTTTATTTAAACAATCCTTTCATTTTTTTAAATATTTTATTTATTTGACAGAGAGAAACACAGCCAGAGGGGGAACACAAGCAGGGAGAGTGAGAGATGGAAACAGGCTTCCTGCAGAGCAGGGAGCCCGATGTGGGACTCGATCCCCGGTCTCCAGGATCATGACCTGAGCCGAAGGCAGTCGCTTAACCAACTGAGCCACCCAGGCACCCTAAACAATCCTTTCATTTTATACAAACACTGATAAGAAGATTCTTCTAATTGCTCTCCATATTTTCTGGGTGGATTGACTTCTATCATATCATTCCCTCATATAAAAGATACAATAGGGTATAACAATTCTGCTCTCTCAATATAATTAACCCCTGATCGTTAAATGCTGGTAAATGTAGAAGCATCCTCACAGGGTACAACTTACAGGAATCATAAAGATTTCCCAAAGAAAAGGTGGAGTTTTGGGGGCAGAAAGGTGATTAAACTACCCAGTCATTTTCATGCATTGCTTGTCTGTGTTTCAGTTAGGATAATAGGTAGGCTAGGTCCACAGTCAGTAAGAAAGATTTGGATTGACTATTGTGTTGAGTCATCTTAATAGTAAACACTTTAATATTAAGTTGAATATTAATATTAAAAAATTGCTGGCATTTTTCATCCTGGCAGTTCATTTTACATGTCTCCAGTCTTTTTTAATGTCTTTACTTGTTCTTGAGAGTGGCTAGGATCTAATATATGGGTAAATATCCATGCATAACTTTCATTTGTGAAGTGCAGTTGGTCCTTTAAGGGTCATTATCCTTCTAATATACTTTCCTTCTTAATCACATTCAGAAGCCACAGAAATATGTTAATCTCACTTGGATTATAATATAAACTAGCATACAAGTACACCACAGAGACAAAACCAAGGATCTCAGGAGTGAACATTGATCGCTTGGATGGAATACAAGATGCCAAAATAAAGTTCCAAGAGGAATTCTAAAAAGCAAACGTGCAATAGCAAGCAGCAGGGTAGCTACTCTAATAAAGTAAGAATTGCAGGGAACCTCCCTGACTGGAGACAGTAAGAGCTCAAACTCACTTCCCCAGAGCAAAGATCAAGGCCTCTTCCTGTGCCTGGCTCTTAGGTCCCTCTTGGAACTGTTATTTGTCTTCTGCTAAACATATTCCTTTCCTCTGACAAAGTCACACGGCCCTAAAGGACAAGTTTTCTATGTATTTCCAAATTTCTAACCGGCATGAGATGCCTTGGATGTCACCGAAACTCAATAAAGCTTTGTTGTGAACATTTATGCAAATGAAATGAATTGTAGCTTCTGCAACTTATGTTGACTCACCTGGAGAGGGGGGATATGATTATGTGCAACTATAAGCAAATAGGGAAAGATGTTGAATTTCTAAAAGATATGTACAGATCTCATAGAAAAAATATTAACGTTTAAATGACAAGTAAATCTTATTTCTACTCTAAGCAACGTAAGGCAACAAATCATATTCTGAGGCAAGGAAACTTCATTCTTCAACCAGGCTGCTGACAGCAGAGTCAGCTTGTGATACCCCACCTTCTACCACCGATATTGACAATTTTATAAAAAGGAAGTAGAGGAATGATACAACAAATCGGAGCTGAATGCTTTCTTCTGTTATCTTGCCAGTCAGGCAGCACCGCTGTCTTATTTTAGAATCAAGCTTAACTTTATTTTCTATTTTGTACTTACTGTTGTTCCAAAATAAGATAAATTTATTTTTTACAAGCCACTGAGCAGTTGCCATTAAAATAAGATTGATTCTGAATCTCTCTAAAGCAAACTCCCCTTTTACTTTATTTTTCATCAGTGTTAATGAAACCACAGTGTCTTCATAAAATTCAATTTAAGATTTTTTTTCCACATGGAGTGTTTTAGATACTTAAATATCTCAGTCATCTGAGACATAAGTTAGAAAGATTTTTTTTCTTACAATATTATTTTTGAAGAATATTCTAAGAGGAAGTTAAGGAGAGGGAAAACTTACTCTATTCTCAAATAAATCCTCTGTGAGGAACTAGGCAATAATGACTCTTCAGGGTTTGTGCTTATTTTTGCTTAAAATAATCAAAAGCAGAAGATGCTCTTAAGATAATTTCAGTAGTTTGCTAAAACTTAGTACTAACACCTAAAATGTAAGATTTGCTGATTTTATTCATTTTGCTTAAAAAACAAAACATTCATAGAAAATGCATTTTAAAATAAAATAAATTGCCCATGCACAATGAAATTTTAATCTTAGGGAATATTCCATTGGCCAAAGGACAGTAGCATAATTTACTGTCACATTTTCATTCATTCAAGCTTTCACCAAAAATTTACCAAGTACATACTATCTGCTAGAAGATATTATAGGCTCTATTTAATTCTATAACTATGTGCAGTTCTACATAAACTTACTTTTACAGTTGTCCTTTCCAAACCAAAAAAAGTTTTCCTATTCTCAAGTCATATGGATGGTACCTTAATGAACTCTTTAAGATTAAAATGTATGCACAGTTTTAGATAATTCCTTTAGCACATGTATTTGACACATTATTTATATTTATTTAAAATTTGAAAATATGACTCATGCAACTATACAGTGTAGATAACAGACATTGCTTACACTTACTAAATGAGTACAATTTAACCAAATATTAATAGGATTAATGTTCTGGGGTTTTCCATATTAGATTTACATAGTCTGTTTCTGAATACATCTCCAACCAGTTACTTAAACATTTATCTAATGCCATACTTTGCTTTAATTAGGACTTGTACAACCCGAGTCAATAATGTTATATGTAGGGCGCCTGGGTGGCTCAGTCGGTTAAGTGACTGCCGTTGGCTCAGATCTAATCTTGGAGTTCCAGGAGCAAGTATGCTTCTCCCTCTGAACCTCTCCCCTCTCATTCTCTCTCTTACTCTCTCTCTCTCAAATAGATAAATAAATTCTTTAAAAAAAAAATAATGTCCTCTGAAGGAGTCAAATGACACATTCCAGCATTTGAGTGGATAAGAATACTAAGACTTAGAAGTCTACTTTCGCCACCCTTATTAGAATTCCATCTTCCCTATGCTCTAACTTCTGTTATCTTACTTTCAACACTGCTAAAATCTCCCTCTTACAGTGGTTTCGAACATGTGTTGATATGTGTATGCACAAGCATGTGTGGGTGGCATACACATATGTAACTATATGTCTGCATGTGTGTATGTGAGTTTATATTGATCAGCATATAGTAATTGAGAGCATGAGTATTAAATGGAACAGATTTGTGTTTTAATCTTGGTTCCATTAATGGCCAGAGTTTGATGGTCAGCAAGTAATTCAACTGTCCTAACCTTTTATTCCGCAAGTATAATATGGGATAATACAGACTACTTACAGTTTTGTCATTACTTTTGATACACATCACACACAGAACATTAATAAAAGGGTGATTTTTTTTCTTAATGTGACAAATGTTTTTGTTTTTCATTTTTCTTGTTTTTTAACTCAGCTCTATTATTTATCTTTGGGAAGACTGAGGGATCTCCTTAAACCACAGTAAATTTCTAACAATAATTTCTTAAATCAAATACCTGGGATCATGTTTATGGAAAAAAGACACTTTAGCAACCCAAAGCATTGATTTTTCAATCATTGATGACTACATAAAATATCTTTCATTAAAAAAACAACTTTCTTATAATACATTTAAATCCATGATTGTTGGGGCACCTGGGTGGATCAGATAATTAAGTATCTGCCTTTGACTCAGGTCATGATCTCTAGGTCCTGGGATCAAGCCCCACACAGGGCTCCCAGCTCAGCAGAGAGTCTGTTTCTCCCTACTGCTTGTGTTGTCTCTGTCTCTGTCTCTCTCTCTCAAATAAATAAATAAAACCATTAAAAACAAATAAATCCATGATTATTTCATATTTTTCTTGGGAGGAAATATAAAACAAATTGAGTATTTTGAGCACCTACATTTTGTTTCCCATGTTCCTTAATAAAAGAGTAAGAATATCTCCATTGCAAAAAGAGCTCGATTCTATAACAAAATGATTAGAAATATGAAAAATGATTTTCATACTTTATTTCAAAAAGCACAATTCACCCCTATGTTTTTTTTTGAAGATTTTATTTATTTATTTGAGAGAGAGAGCATATACAGGAGCTATGGGGAGGAGCAGACAGAGAGGGAGAAGCAGACTCCCCACTGAGCAGGGAGCCCATCATGTGGGGCTTAATCTCAGATCCCACGGCCCTAGTATCATGAACTGAGCCAAAGGCAGATGCTTAACTGACTGAGCCACCCAGGTACCCGACCTATGTGCCTTTAAAACATTGATATTCTTAAGATCTAAAGCACATCAGCCTGTTTTCATAAATTAAGGGGGAAGTAATCGTGTGAACGAGAGGTTTATTTTAGCTTATATCTGATATGCCAAAGGAGTTGATTAGGCAATAAAGTTTGCTACTGAAAATAACAATCCAGTTAATAGAATTTAGTGACATAGAAAACAACTCAGTGATTAAATTTCAGTGCTCTCATTAGTCATTTCTTAAAAAAAAATACACTTTATTTACCAAAGGAGGTTGTTTATTGGTCTAAAAATGGTATCTCAAGTAGGGGTCATAGGTACCAGTTATCATAGAAAGGACATATGAGAATTATGGAGTCGAGAAGTAAATTCTGGGAAAATATCTATTTCCATGAAACCATAGTTTGCCAATATTAACAAAATATAACTGATATACCACTTCTAACCACCCAGTAGCAACTGGGGCTATACATAAAATTATTTGGATGAAGGTAGTATGGAATCATAAGTGCTTTACTAAAGAATCAAAGCATAGTGTCAACATCATGATTAGGATTCTCTCAAAGAAGGGAAAATGTACCATATTTCACACCATGGTTAAATGGGCAGCTCAGTTACATCATCCAAGACCCAAAGGCTTTTGTATTTCCATTTACAATCTTCAACAAATTGACCTTTACACCCAGACTTGATCCTTTTTGCTCTTAAAATATCTTCACTACTCCATGCACTGTGTTGTCAAACAAATAAGTTGAAATACAGGAAGGGGAGTATTTCTTTGCATTAACTTCCTCAGCAGTTTCTCTTCCTATCAGTTTCCACTAGCTTGTCTTAGGTCACATGCTCATAGTGCTAATTTCAAAATAGTCTGGGAAAGCAACAAACTGGCAATTTTGGTTTTTATATAGGAGGTGGTCTCTGCTGAAAAAGGAGAGATTACAAACTAATAGTATCTGCCAAATTGAGAAAGAGAGAGAGAGAGATCACGTTGAGAAAATGCCTTCAATTAAATATTATGTTCTGTGTGTATTAAGACTTGTGATTCTATAAATCCATTCAAGGATAGCTGACACAAGCCAGAGGTGAAGAAGGGGACTAGAAAAGTCCTTGGATATCTTCAGTCCAGCTGTAAAATGGATAACCTAAAAATGATTTTTACAGGAAAGAGAAAAACTCACTTTATTATTTTATAGCCCTTTTTAATTCTAGGCATTTCCATTCCCCATTAGGGCCTACCTTATATAATTGAGGTATATGAAGTCAGAGATGTCTCTCAGATAGTTCCTTGCTTCTGCTTGAGGTTTTCAACATGATGAGACCCTCACCCATGAGCACTCTATAATCAAGTCTCTATTGGTATTGGACCTGGTGGTGTTTCAGGTTCATATTCTCTGTCCATCAGTATTATATCAGACAAATATCCAGAATCCCAGAGAACTCTCAAGTCAACCCAAATAAATGCAAGAGTCTAAGACAAAGAGAATATGAAAATGAAATTTGTCATAAATGGTTAATTTTAATAGATAAGAAAATGTCAAAGAAGAACTTGCAACAGAATCTAGGAACATTAAACACTTATTTCATTCATGGTGATCCTAGAATAATCTGGTTTTATCTAATAAATGCAAGTACTTACCACTGTCCCTTTCCCTTCTTTCCTCAATTTAAATATATGTGTCAAATCCATTATAGCCCAATTGCCCCAGTGTTAGGGAATGGGGGAATCACTCAATGTGATTTTCTCAGTGTTCCACTCCTGCTACAGGACAAAGTGGTTGGGAATGATGCTGGATAGTGAACTTTACATGGCCAGTGTCAGCTCTGCAGCTCAAGAAATATCCATCCTAAACAGGCTTGAGCCAATATGCTGTTGGTTGTGCTAATCTGCCTTCTCTATCATCTAGAAGGTTCATAGCCAGGTCAATTTGAACTGATATTTTCTTGCATATTTTAAGTATTTTTTTTAACTTAAGTAAGTCCTAGAGTCTTTTCTATATAGACTTTAGTAATGGTTGGCAAAAAACTGGGCAAACACACTTCTTCTTTGATACAAAAGTTGCAGGGGTAGGCTTTATAAAGTATGTAACCTTATTACATTGATTTTATACATAAAAATATTGAGATATAACAAGATTAAATGACTTTCTCAAGGTCAACAGAGCTTAAATTTGGTTGAGCCAAGGTTTGAACCCAGGTCTTCAAAACACCAGAGGGCTGTTGATTCCTACATTACACCACAAGAATCCCTGGATCTTCAAAATGCTCCCCATTGATATAGAAACAATTGCACTGGAAAAAATATCTAGTGGAAAAAAGACAGTGTCTTTAATAAATGGTGCTGGGAAAATTGGACACCTACGTATAGAAGAATAAAACTAGACCATTCTCTTACGCCACACAAAAAGATAAACTCGAAATAGACAAAAAAAACCTCACTGTGAGGCAGGAATCTATCAAAATCCTAGAGAGAACATAGGCAGTAACCTCTTTGACATTGGCCACAGCAACTTTTTTCAAGACACGTCTCCAAAGGCAAAGGAAACAAAAGTGAAAATGAAATTTTGGGAAAATTCATCGTTGACAGCAAAGGAAACAGTCAACAAAACAAAGAGGCAACCCACGAAATGGGAGAGGATATTTGCAAATGACACTACAGATAAAGAGCTGATATCCAAGATCTGTAAAGAACTACTCAAACTCAACATCCAAAAAGAAGATGATCACTCAAGAAATGGGCAGGAGACATGAAGAGGCACTTCTCCATAGAAGACATATAAGTGGCTAACAGAAACATGAAAAAATGTTCATCGTCACTAGCTATCAGGGAAATTCAAATCAAAACCACACTGAGATATACCCCCTTACACAGTCAGAATGGCCAAAATCAACAAGACAGGAAACAACAAGTGTTGGAGTGGCTGCGGAGAAAAGGGAACCCTCTTATACTGTTGGTGGGAATGCAAGTTGGTGCAGCCACTTTGGAAAACAGTGTGGAGATTCCTTAAAAAATTAAAAATAGAGCTACTTTATGACCCTGCAATTGCATTACTGAGTATTTACCCCAAAGATATAGATGTGGTGAAATGATGGGCCCCATGTACCCCAATGTTCATTGCAGCAATGGCCACAATCGCCAAACTGTGGAGAGAGCCAAGGTGCCCTTCAACAGATGAATGGATAAAGAAGACCTGGTACATATATACAATGAAATATTACACCTCCATCAGAAAGGATGAATGCCCAACTTCTGTAGCAACATGGACTGGATTGGAAGAGATTATGCTGAGTGAAATAAGCCGAACAGAGAAAGTCAAGTATCATATGGCTTCACTTACTTGTGGAGCATAAGGAGTAATATAGAGGACAGTAGGAGAAGGAAAGGAAATGTGAATTGGGGTAAATCAGGGAGGGAGACGAAATATAAGAGACTTTGGACTCAGAAACAAACTGAGGGTCTTGGAGGGGAGGAGGTAGGGGGATGGGTGAGACTGGTGGTGGGTATTGAGGGCACATATTGCATGGAGCACTGGGTGTGGGGCATAAATAATGAATCTTGGAACACTGAAAAGATAAAAACAAACAAAAAAAACTGCACTAACTTCACCAGATCCAGAGCACCTGATCAAAGTGATTTTTTTTAAACTACATATTTAAGCCACCATGCTGTGATTCAGAATAGGGGGAAATACTGGGGCACCATGGTCTTGTGCATGAAGATTACCCAAAATCCATGAATATGAAAACACTTTGGAACCACTGATCTAAAAGATAATAAAAAGAATGTTTTGTTTTGTTTTGTTTTGTTTCTAAGAATGATGTTTATTCATGAAGCATGTGCTAAACACACAAAGTACTGTGAGTGTGGAGGAAAGACTGGGTTTGAGAGAAAGTGGAATACACCACTCTCAGGGGTAATGAGATGAGTGTCTCTTTGGAGTCAACATGCATTATAGATACAACCACTGTGCAGACTGGGTTTCCCTGGAGAGTTCCTTCTCTAACTTTAAATGTTTCAATCAGGGTGGGTCAATGAAAATCACAACTAAATCTATAATTATTTCTAGGGGTTGGTAAATTTTCACATACAGATACTATTTATAATCAGAAAGAAATCCTTTGTCATCCCACATGCCCTACTTTTTACTTGGGAAAATCTAGGAACCGTCATCACATGATTATGGTTTGGTGGCTTATGGGAATATTAAACGAATATGGGGAGATTCTATTAAACTTCCTAAAATCATCAGGGTTCCATATGCAACTCATGATAGGAAGTTAGTCTCCTGCAAATAGTAATTATTGTGCTGAGGATCATAATGAAAATAACAAGAACAATTTGCGTGGCTACCTTTTGCAGGGCTCTGTGGGAAGCACTTCCTAGGTATTCACTAAAGCAGGCAGTACACATGCATGTTAGGGAATGGATACGTTTTTATCATTTTATACAGCAGGAACCTTGCATGAAGAAGTTAAATAATTATACAAAGTTACATCTGTAAAAAGGTAAGCAGAGACTCTCTCCAGGATTTGAGTCCATATTCCCTAATCCCCCTGCCTTTAAAAGGAAAAGCTGTGAATGTTATAAATATACCAGAGTAACCAGGAACAAAAGTAGGGGAATGAAAGCAAGCCCTGATTCATCCTTCCAGGGTGGAGGGTCTCGTACTGTGCAGGAGTACTTGTAGACACTGCTGAATTGTGATCTTTGAACTGGGAACCAGTATGGGGATTCTGAGTAGGACTTAAACTCAAATTCTGTGCCATGTACCAGATTTATGACTTAAGCGATTTACTCTCTGTGCCTTATTTACCTCACTGATAAAATGGAAATGGTAATAATTGCCTGTTTCTTAAGACCAAAGTTAACAATAGATCATACACATAACAAAAATTTAGTAAATTACTGATACGATCATTTTAAATATTGCAGCCTCTAGCATAACCTACATTTCCTCCCCGATCTGAACTCAAATAAAATGACATTTAACCTTAAAACTTGAGGAATGACAATCCTTGGCAAGGAGCAACTCATCCTTTATGACGTGAACTTGAAAAATCCTAATACCTAAAATCAGTTAATCCAGACGGCCCACACTTACACTGAGTTCCTGCTATTTACAAAACCCTGCCCCAGGCATGGGGGCTGCAGGAGTAAAATACAAACAGATCCCTTACCCTAGTGTACATTTCAGTATTCTTCATGATGTGGTCTATTTCACACCAGGAAGTCAGACACAAGACTTGTTTGTGTGCTTTAGGTTTCAGCTGAAGACAAAACAATCACACATGGACTGGTGATTTTAAGTACAAAGTATTGATTTTAAGGGCAACATTCAGACAAGATTAGAATCCAAGAGTAAGAGAGTCCAAAAGGAAGCCTCTGGGAGAAAAGCCTGGAAGAGGAATATCCAAAAATATTAAACACACACTTTATTGTTTATAAATAAATACCTTATGATTTATATACTTATAATTTATTATTCTATACAGAATAAATATAATTATATTCTTCCTAAAACTATTTGGAAGATTTTTAAATTTATTATGAGCATCTCCAGATACACAAATATATATATAATGAATAATACACATCTGCCTCTCAGCTGCATATTACCAATTCTCAAAAAAGCAAAAGGAAGGGACAAAGGAAGAGAGGAAGAGAGAGAGGAAGGAAGGAAGGAGGGAGGGAGGAAGGAAGGAGGGAGGGAGGAAGGAAGGAAGGAAGGAAGAAAAGAGAAAGAGAGAAAGAGAAAAGAAAGAGGAAAGAAAGAGGAAAGAAAGAAAGAAAGAAAGAAAGAAAGAAAGAAAGAAAGAAAAAAAATAATTCTCTATGACCCTTTTGCTGCTTCACGCAATCCTTACATCCTTATAGATATATAGGCCTGACCAACTATTTTATGTGCTAGAAATGAATACTTGTAATAAAACATAAGCAGATTATTGACTTACTTGTATGACCTGAAAAAACCAGTATGTTCTGGTGCTGTAATACAGCCTATACAAAGGCAAAAGTCCAGTCTGTTAGCTCCTAAATTCAGAGCCCAGTAATGTATACCTACATTTGGCTAGAGAATGTGCTAAACACCCTCTCATTATCTTACTTAATTTTCATAAGAAAATTACCTTACCCTAATTTTCAGATAAGAAAACTACCTCATCTTAGAGGCTTCCCAGGGTCACCTGAGTATGTAGAAGAGATACATTTATATTCTATCCCTCATTTACAAACTCCCTGCTATGTCTCTGGCCCATTTCTGACATTTTGCAGAGATGCGATAAATTTCAGTCTCTGCAGTTATCCTAAATGGGTTTCAAATGCTAGCTTTAACATAGGCTAAGCATGTGACTTCAGTAAGTTACCTGAACTCTTTAGGGCTTTATTTTCTAATTTTCAAGACAGAGATAATATTGCTAACTCTAAGAGTGTTCCAAATATTTAATGAAATCATTTACTAAAAGTGCTTAGCATAATTCTCAGACACATAGTAAATGCTAAATAAGGATAGTTCATTACTCTTATTTCTTTTATGAGGGTGATTTGAAAGCCCCAAAGCAAAAAACATTGTGTGAACACTTGGAATTTTCTGTGTCCTTGAGTATGTCCTGGAGGCTAATGAAATGGTTTAGGGGTATGGGAGGCAGTGAGAGCCAGGGCTACCTGAATGCAGTGGGCTGACCTATATTGCCTTTTCTTTTAGGATTAGACAACCAAAAATCCTGAAGGTATGGCTCAGCTCCTGACTCCACCGTTACTACACAAAAACATTCTCCTTTCTTTTCTTTCTTTCTTTTTTTTTCTTTCATTATGAACAAATCCATTCAGCCCTGAAATGACTTCCAAAACGCTAGAGAAAGCTTTGGCTTCCTCAGAAAATTATATTGAAGAGTGAGTGTGGGGAATTAGAAAATAGCTTCCCTGTTAAGGACTAAGTTAGCTGGGTGCTTCCTTCACCACCACCGCAGCATCGCCTAGCAACCTACTCCCAATTTAACTCTCTCCCCCCAGGAAAAGAAATGATCAATCTGAATTAGGAACACTTTCAAAGGTTAAGGAGTTACGTCTGAGTTCTTAATCATTTTCAGAAAGGAATATGATAATGCCTCATATCAGAACAAAATCTCAGTTGAGTCAGGGAAACCGACAGACAATGTGCTTATCTTCCCATCCAGTGAAGAACATGGGAACCACCGCAACTGAAAAGACTTTAGAAGGCATTTGGAGAGACAGCTCAGAGGCAAAATCTGTCATTTCCATACTTGCCTCAGCAATTGTGCTACTCTCACAAGGCCTCTCCCCCAATAAATAGTTTTTTACCAAGATTTTACATAAGGAAACTTCTCCAGATACAGGTAGCAAGATTCATATTTAGTCTTCCCTATAAGGGAGAGCTGCTGTGATTAACACATGGAAAGCCCTTTGTGGATTTGTCGCTTCAAGTGTTCAGAAAATAGCAAGTTTGAATTAATTCACTGATATTTTTATGTGGATCCTAAAATATTGGATATTGTGAAAACCAACTTCTACAACCCCCAAACGAATTTCTTCAGCCAAGCATAATAATGAAGGAACCAAAAGCATTTGAAGGGAATACTTTCCTCTCCTGCAGCAAGTACAAAGACATTTATGAAAACCTGCCTGGCTTTCTTCACAGACACATTATATTTTAATCTATTGTTTATTCTGCATTTGCAAGAGACTTATTTGAACTTTTCATTGAGATGGGTGAAAGTTTTATTTTTGCTTATATATCGGCTGGGACCAGAGACCACTTTTGAGCTTTCAACTCTGAGCTGCCTCAAAGAAAAGGAAATGCAATATGTGTGCCTCATGAGTGGAGAGCTGGTAAGTGTCCCTACCCCTCAGATATAAAGGTAATTTCCAACATGTGTATCAAAGTTCAAGTCCCAGCTCTTCTTCCAGCTCTTTCCCTAACTCACAACCTAGCCTAAGCTTTCAAATACTCTTTCCATGTTTATTATAGTAGTCAAGCTGGTATTTTTGCTTTGTCTTCCTACTTCCAGGAAGGGCCGAGTTCATTCCCAATTTCATATTTTTATCTCAAGCTCTTACAGCTCTTCCCTGCTTGTTCCGTGTCACCTCTGCTCCTTTTCCTGCTTGACCTAACTGAATTTTTCTTCTTTCTCACATTTTGGCTAGTGTAGGTTCTTCCTATTTCCATATAAATTTTATAATAAGCTTGTCAATTTCTATTATTTTTTAATTTGCTAAAATTTCTATTGAGATGGCAAAGAATCTATAGTTAAATGTGGGTAGAGTAACTTAAGACAATATTGAGCCTTCCTGTGAAGACTGAGCCACAGAAATAGATCTTGTGCCTCACCTTCTGTTGTGAAACATACCACACATTGTGGCTCTGGGGCATTTAATAATAAAAAAAAAATCTGTAAAGCACTTTCCATAGGGCCTAGACTTGAGGGATAATTTATTTCCTTTGGTTCCTATCTTTCTGGTGCCTTCTAATAAAGTATTTCCTCATGAGGCCACTAAGATTAAGGCACAATAAGGTTCTCACCATTGTTGTAACACTTAATGAATGTTTTAATTCTATGTATTTTCTACATACCATTTCTCTTTGGAGCAAATGTTCAACTATTTTTATTCAACTGTTAAGCTGAATCCTTCAAATCCCAGAAAATTGCAAAGTCCATGGTAAAGCCTTTCCTAATCCTCTTGGAATGGGTGGGATAATTGCTCCCCTTATCTATAATCCACACATCTTTCTTTATGCCTATTAATTACTCTTAATGTTTAATATTAAAATATGTCTATTTGCATGATTCCGTCAGATAGCAAACATACTGGTGAAAGAAACAGGGTTGGTTTGTTTCATCTTTGTATCCCCAGCAAGTTGAACTTATTAATTAACTATGGAGCTTACTGTACATACATATTTTTCAATTCACTCACACACACTATTGAGCTTCTATATGAGCCAATCCTTATTCTTGACACAGAAATGAAAATAAAAGTATAAAACATTTTGCAGAAGACAGCAAAGGTTATTTCTGAGTTATTGCAGGTTGTGTAATTTTAGACACCAGTTTCTTCATCTTTCATAGAGAATGATGAAGACATTCTAGCACACGTTATTCTTTCTTTCTTTCTTTATCATTTTTTAAAGACTTCATTTATTTATTTGGCATAGAGAAACACAGCTAGCGAGGGGACACAAGCAATGGGAGTGAGAAAGGGAGAAGCAGGCCTCGCACAGAGCAGGGAGCCTGATGCAAGGGCTCGATACCGAGACTCCAGGATCATGACCTGAGCCGAAGGCAGATGCCTAACAGCTGAGCCACCCAGGGGCCCCCATATGATTTTTTTAAAACACAAAATGAAATTATGGCAATGAGAGTGTAAAATCTTTATAGCTGTTTTTAAAACATGACCATTTGGCTTTATGAAATTCCTAGTTTACATTGAATTCAACTGGGATTTATAGTCCATATATATTCAGAAAAATACAGTAATTTCCATAACATGACAAAAACATAAGACACTACAAGATATGGGAGAATGGAGAATTCTCCTGGGAGAATGGAGCCATTAGTTTGTTTTCTAACAAGTAAGACAGGAATAGCAATTGTAAGTTAAAGAACTCAGCAGTCCACACAGAGGATAAATAACCAGGAGAATAGGTAAGATTCAAATGTAGGGAGTGAAAGCTAATTATGTATTTGTGGGGCTCCAGGTGCTGCAGCACACAGTGAGTTTGCAAGGCATCCAGTATATAGTTTCAAAGAATATCTGCTGGTTCAGTTTATATTCAATGACTGGAAGAAACACAAGACAGCTACAGGTGCAAAATAACATCCGTTCCTTCTTCATAATATCCTAGTTGACAAAGGTCCCTATGCAATCTGAAATGTGGCTAGAGAATGGTGTGGATAAGAATATGGGAATCACAAGAGGTGGCGGCTGCAGAAACAGAGCTGGGAAGGATTCCTGAGTAGCCACAGGCTCCCAGCCTTTCCTCCACCCAGCCTTTCACTTAAAGGCAGTTTCTGACTCTTGATTATGTTGATTTCCCAGAGTGCAATTCAGTGATTCTGTTCTCCCCTTTTCTCTCAGGAGTGCCCCTACTCATTCAGTTTAATGATGGATTACTGAATAACAGAGCCAGACATTTGCATGCACATGGCAAGCCAGCATTACCTTTGCAGAGCTGTCAGTGTTAAAGTGAGGTTTTTTCACCAGGAAACCTGATAAAAATAGAGATGAGAGGCAGGTATCTTAAGCAGGAGCTGAGTAATGTTTCTGTAGTTGGTTTTGATGAAAATGAAGGCTTCCCTTGACTGTCCTACCCCAGCCACTGATTCATAAACAACATCCTTCTGGACCTCTTCAATTTACTGTCCTCCGATTACAGACTTAAAACTTGTCTTATCCTCTCTTTTTTATTGACATGACATCTCAATCCTTTGTGTAGGTAACACACAATCTGTACATTTAACAAAAGTTCAGAAATCATCAAATTTTACTTTTACTCAAGGTAATGTTCTCTATTGCACAGGCAGTGTGCTTGGCAGTCACTCACCCAGAGATCTAAATACAATAGATAAATATGTACTTTAAAGAGAGCAATATGGGGCGCCTGGATGGCTCAGTTGGTTAAGCGACTGCCTTCGGCTCAGGTCATGATCCTGGAGACCCGGGATCAAGCCCCACATCGGGCTCCCTGCATGGCGGGAGGCCTGCTTCTCCCTCTCTCACTCCCCCTGCTTGTGTTCCCTCTCTGGCTGTGTTTCTCTCTGTCAAATAAATAAAATCTTAAAAAATAATAATAAAAAAATAAAGAGAGCAATATCCAGAAGAAAAATAGTCAAATTAAACTCTGTTTGGAAATAATTCCAGTCACAAATCACAATTTTATGTATTTATCCTCTTGACTCCATCCAACGAAATTGGAACTTAACAAACTGTGTTTCCCAAAGACTGACAGTGGAGATTATATATATATATATATATATATATATATATATATATATATACTGGAAGTAGCTAATTTTTTTAATTTTTATTCATTTTAAAATATTTTTATAAGTATTTATTTAAATTCTAGTTAGTTAACATGCAGTGTACTATTAGTTTCAGGTATACAATGTTGTGATTCAGCACTTTCATACATCACTCGGGGCTCATAAAACATGCACTCCTTAACCCCCATGACCTATTTCACCCATCCTCCTGCCCACTTCCCCTCTGGTAACCATTGGTTTATTCTCTGTAACTAAGAGTATATATCATGATTTGCCTCTCTCTCTCTTTTTTTTCCCTATGCTCACTTGTTTTGTTTCATAATTCCACATATGAGTGAAATCCTATGGTATTTGTCTTTCTCTGACTTATTTCACTTAATATAATACTCTTTTATTCCATCCATGTCATTGCAAATAGCAAGATTTCATTCGTTTTTATGGTTGAGTAAGATATATATATATATTATATATCTTTATTTATAAATATATATCTTTATATATATATATCTTTATATATAAAATCACTTCTTTTTTATCCACTCATCAGTTGGTAGACACTTGGGCTGCTTCCATAGTTTGAGTACTGTAGATAATGCTGCTAAAAACATTGGGGTGCATGTATCTCTTTGAATTAGTATTTTTGCATTCTTGGGGTAAATACCTAGTAGTGCAATTGCTGGATCATAGGGTAAGTTCTATTTTTCACTTCTTGAGGAAACTCTATACTATTTTCCAGAGTGGATGCACCAGTTTGCATTCCCACCAGCAGTGCAGAAGGGCTCCCCTTTATCCATATCCTTGCCCACACCTGTTGTTTTTTGTGTTGTTGATTTTCGCCATCTGCCTGGTGTGAAGCTGAGGTGACATCTCATTGTGGTTTTGATTTGTAGCTCCCTGATGATGAGTGATGCTGAGCATCTTTTCATGTGTCTGTTGACCATCCGTATGCCTTCCTTGGAAAAATGTCTATTTATGTCTTCTGCCCATTTTTAAGGAGATTATTCATTTGGGGGGTATTGAGTTTTATAAATTATTTATATATTTTGGATACTAAACCTTTATTAGATATGTCATTTGCAAATATCTTCTCCCACTCTCTAGGTTGCCTTTGCTACGTGGAAGTTTTTCATTTTGATGAAATCCACATAGTTTATTTTTGCTTCTGTTTCCTTTGTCTCAGGAGACAGATCTCGTAAGAAGTTGCTACAGCCGGTATCACAGAGGTCACTGCGTCTGTAGTCCTCTAGCATTTTAATGGTTTCACATCTCACTCTTAGTTCTTTAATCCATTTTGAATTTGTTTTTGCATATGGTGTAAGAAAAACAGCTCAACAAATCAAGACACAGCTGGCTGATCCAGCTTTTTTCGTCCCACAGCTGGCTGGTGAAGCCCAATTTGTGCTGGCATCCGATAGTCTTTAGGAATTAATAAGGTACTAAGAAAGAATTGTTCAGAACCGCAGAAAGTCTCACACAGAAGGCTTTGTGCCTCCTCCATCTCCTCCGTTGCTGTTTACCTGAAAACAACATTTTCCTTCTTTAAACCAACTTACTATTTTTTTTTCTTTTAAGATTTTATTTGACAGAGAGAAACACAGCCAGAGAGGGAACACAAGCAGGGGGAGTGAGAGAGGGAGAAGCAGGCTTCCCGCCGAGCAGGGAGCCCGATGTAGGACTCGATCCCGGGTCTCTGGGATCATGACCTGAGCCGAAGGCAGTCGCTTAACCAACTGAGCCACCCAGGTGCCCCAAACCAACTTACTTTTATGGAAAGAAGACCACTTGTTATTTACCAGACTTTTATGAATATGCTATATATTTAAGTCCAAAAATACTAGAAAGCTCTCACTATTTGGAAGGCTCTCTACTAATCTTACAGGTAGGACGTCACTTCTTACTCCAGCAATCCCCAGTCCTGTCTGCAGCATCATTTCCACACCCCTCAATTTCTACACTTCACACCTACTGGTTTTCTTCTTCTACTAGCGACCACGCTTTTTCTTACCATATGGCCTTTGCACACACTATATTGTAATCCTAGAATCCCCTCTCTCTCCTTCCCCTCTCCATTTCTTCATCACCCAATATATTCTTTTATAGTCTTCATATCTTAGTTGAAACACCATTGGCTCATAGAAACTTATATTTGCTTATTACACATGTATAATGTGTACATATACAAGTTCTTTGCCTGAACTGAAAAATTATACCATTGATTCATTGCATTGGGGTGTGAGATGAAAGGAGATACAGAACGTAGTGCCTGAATTACTGATTTCTCAGGTGCAATCCACAATCCTCTTCACAGTATAACTACATAGAGTTACCAGAATTTGTCAAAAACCCAAGACAGGAGGGCAGATTATGAAGCTGGAGGGCTTCATGTTCTTGAGTTTGGGTTCCAGTTCTTTCACTTACAGTTCTAACAACTGGTTCTAACAAGCAATTGACCTCTCTGACCTTCATTTTGCTCCAAGGTTAAATGAAGATGGCATTCAGGCTTTTATTCAGTCAACATGTATTAGGTTCCAACCACATGAATGCTGTGTGCTAATTATATATAAATTAGCTCATTCAGACTTCACATCAGCCCCGTGGTTTGGTGTCATCCATTTTACAGATGAGAGAAACTGAGGCTCAGAGAGGTGAAGTAATTTTCCCAAAGTAACGTAGTTTTAAAAAGTGGCACAACTTTTCCTGCTCATCGAATGTTCCCTCAGAAACCACCCTTTAAAAAGGCAGTTGCACACTGTGGTCCCATAGCAGCAACTTGCGTATTCTAATTTCAGCATGATTATCACATTATACTACAATTCCATGCAATATAAACATACAATACTGTAAGGCATTATGCCAAGAACAGTGCAAAGTGCTTTGCAGTAATTATCCCATGGACTCTTACTCTCCTATGAGATAGACAATTATTATGCCCATATTTTGGATGAGGAAACTAAGGCACAAAAAACTTAAGTGAGTTCCCTAATGTCATATAACTAACATGTAGAAGAGCTAAGAATTTAATCTCTATCTCTGTCTGCTTCTATGTTCAAGTTCTTACTAGTTGCTAAAATTCAGTTTACTAATAAAAACTTTCAAGGACAAAAATGATAAATAAAAGGAGATTTAAGCAGAAAGTCAATCAAGGCTACCACATCAAGAAATATAATAGGTGGGTGGAATATCCACATAGTCACAGGTTTTTTGTTTTTTTTAAGATTTTATTTATTTATTTGACAGACAGAGAGATCACAAAGAGGCAGAGAGGCAGGCAGAGAAAGAGGGGGAAGCAGGCTCCCCACTGAGCAGAGAGCCAGATGTGGGCATTGATCCCAGGACCCTGAGATCCTGACCTGAGCCGAAGGCAGAGGCTTAACCCTCTGAGCCACTCAGGTGCCCCATAGTTATAGGTTTTAACAAAAGAGTCAAATAATCAAGGAATAGGTTTTCTAGGCTGTGCTACTATCTTAGTAAATACTTGTCAGCAGGGATGCAAGTGGGTCAGATGATCCCAAACATGATACTAGAGATATTACAGGTCCTCTACTTAATTGATTCGCACACTTATCTATCCCACATTATTCTAACAGAGAGTCTCTGAGAAAATAAAACAATCTAGCTGTTTATTTGCAATAAACACCCATTTTCCTAATTTAATGAATGAAGCAATACAACATCAGCTTGGTGTGAAGATTTCTGCTCAGCCTCTGCGGCACTGCTGGCTGTAGGGAGAACCTCAGACAGAGGCAGTAACTGATCTATTTGTATCCTAGATGATCGTTTGCAACACTCATTTCTTGCTGGAAAACATACACATGAATTTTCAAGTTTGTCTGTATTCTTAGGACTGTATGAGATGTAAACCTTCTTGAGTATTAATAATCTCTACCCAAAATGCAAAATCTTTTCCGTTTCTATGATTGCATTTTGCTGTTTTTGGATTCAACCACATCCAAGTCTTATTCTTCAGTTGGGTAAACATTCTGCCTTTTTGGTGTTCCATTTGGGGCATCTGTGTCATGTAAGTACATGAATGTTTGCAGTAAGACATTTCTTTTGCTGCTCTAATAAGAGAGCATAATGCATTTATTTATTACAATAATAAACACAGCTGTAAAATGGACCATAAAAAATAAATGATATGAACATTTCTGTAACTGATGTGTCAGCTGTAATTGGGAAATAAATTAAATGATCCATCTTCTTCCCTCCATAGATTCCACTTTTTTCTTCAATATTTAGGATATGTAAAATTATGTCAGTATTATTAATACTAATTATTCACTAACAAAAATGCCACTTGGTATTGATTGGCTATGTAATATAATTTTGTCAATATCTAACATACTATGACTCTTTCCAATACACTTAAATCTAATGAGCATGTGAACTCTCTCTGTCTCATTAATACAGTTTTCTCTTTAATTGAAACTATTGAGTTTTATCTATGTGGTTGACTTACCGGCTTCTGTGTAGTAAGTGAAACAATAACCCAATCTATTACTTTGATTATGATTTCAAAGGTGAGAAGAAAATAAATAAATAAATAGATGTGTTTCATGTGTGTTAAATCATAAGATGTAATCTTTTTGCTAATCTGGTTCAACAATGACAGTCAAAACAGTCAACAATCATTGGAATGAATTTACTATATCACATATTTCCCCTCAATATTTTTAAGTATCCTACAATAAGATAGTATGTGTCCACTCAGGGAAAATAAAGATTTGTTTTTATTTTATTATTATTTTTTTAATTAACCCTTCTCTATTGCTGAAATCAATGTTTCCCCCTTAAGCCTCCAGCCCCATTCATGTCACAACCAAGCAAATTGTTTGCTACACTTTGAAGAGACAATGTGAATGCAAAGCTTTGTAAATGTTTTTTCTTCCAGTGTTTCATTAATGTAATTATATAAATAACTCACATTCACTGTAATAATAATATAAAATGTTTTTTAAAAAAAAATAGAAATCACCCAGAAATAACTACCCCTAAGAGCTTCTTGTATGTCTATTTCAATTACTTATTGCTATAAATAAAGCCCCCCAAAACCTGGTAACTGAAAATAATGATATGTACATTGCTGACAATTCTGTGATTTAGGGGGGTTGGTAGGTTTAGCTCATCTTTGCTCATTGGCATCAGATGGAGTGGTTTGACTGCTGAAACTGGATTCACCTGGAGGCTTGCTTGCTCGTATGTCTGGTGCTCTCTGTCTCTGGACCTCAGCAGGAGCTGTGGCTGGAAACCCTGTACGTGTCTTTTCTATGTAGCTCTTCTGCCTCTTGGCAGAGTAACAGGTGTGTTCCCAGGGCAAATATCTCAACAAGGTCAAGCAAATATGGTATTAGTCTATTTTTAACTTTCCTATTTTGTAATAACTCAAATTTAACAAAACATTTGCAAAATTCGTGCACCTAAATTTCTGTCCCCTTAACCCACTTTCCCTTCATGTTAATATTTATGTAATTATAGTTTGTACAATTATCAAAATTAAGACATAAATATTAATATAATACTATTAACAAAATATTAGATTTTATTCAGACTGCACAATTTACCCATTCGTGTCCTTTTTCCTCTTCCAGAACCCAATCCAGGATACCATGTTACCTTTATCCATCCTATCTCCTTAATCTCTTACAATCTTTAGTACTCCCTTGCTTTTTCTTTGAATTTAATGTCCTTGACACTCTTGAAAAGTACTGGTCAGGTGTACTGTACAATGTTCTCAAATTGCGTTTGTCTCTATTTTCTCATGATTAGATCGAGGATGTGTTTTATTAGAAAGGACAACAAGGAGGTGAAGTGCCTTTATCAATGCATTATACCAAGGGGTCAACAATGTTGACGTTTCTTTTATGGGTGATGAAATATTGATTATTAAGTGTGGTGTTTTCTGGGTTTCTATACTAAAAATTTACTATTTTGCTTACAGAAGTCTCAAAAAAATTTAAAAATATAAAGCAAACAATGAAGTCTTTGAAATAGAACTGCCACAATACATTCTCATATTTAAAAATTTGGCTGTTTAATTGATAGCAAGATCCTTCAGCGAAGTTCAAAAGAGTGGGGTAGGAGTCACTTCTCTGAGAATACTGGTTTCCAAATCCCCATCTTCATTCTGAGTTGCTTCCAACATGCCTGTACTTATTATCTACCTGGATGTTGTCTGGAATCTATAAGGTTTATCTTCTTGGCCCCATGCATTCCTTATCCCTTATTCCAACTTTCATTAATAGCTCTAATATCTACCTATTTGTCCAAACCCACAGAATTCTCTTTGGCTTCTCTTTTCCAAGCTTCCAGTCCTAATCAACACTGGAAACAAAATCATTCTGCACACTTCTAGTCCTAGGAAACCACCCCTTTTCTTCCTGCTGCAGGCTTTTCCTCTATCCTCTGTGTAGTACTGGACCTGCCTAGCTGGCATCCCTGCCTTCAACTCTCTTCTCCTTGTAGAAAAGAAAAGAAAGGAAAAGGAAAATGAAAAGGACAAGGAAAGGAAAGGAGAGAGACACAGAAAGGAAAAAGAAGGGAAGGGAAGAAAAAGGGATGTTTTGGAGCCATAGAAACTGGATTTTTAATGCTAACTTTCTTAATCTCATATTTATTTACTATTTGGAGAATCTTAAGAAGTAATTTATCTTAGTATCTCTGAGCCTCAGTTTCTCTCTCAGCAATATGAGAATAATTAAACCCATAGGTGATACCCTGTGCATTCTCAGCTTTCTATACTTGTTACTTTAATCTTTATAAAACATAGTTTTGAACATATTACTCCCTGATGAAAATATCTCTGATGGCTCTTCATTGCCCTCAGAATAAAGCACAAAGTTCTTTGCTTTTATAGTCCTCTTTCTCTCTGCCCTAAACTTCATGTCTAATATCCTTTCCTGACAGCCTCTTTGTGCACTGTATGTTATAGATTGATCCTCTGCCATCTCTCTTCCACTCCTCATCTTTCCCTGACCCTGATTTTCTATTTATACTTTAACCCTATCTGGAATGCCCTATACCAGAGCAGTGAGAAACCCTGGTGCTAGAGTCAGACTATAGGCTTTCGTTTCCTAGTTCTGTTCTTTGCCAGCTTTGTGTCTTTGTGTATGTGTGTGTGTGTGTGGGGGTGATTTAATCACCCTGTGCCTTAGTTTATCCTTTTCTAAAATGGAGTAATACACCTATACCATAAAATTATTATGAAGGCTAAAACAATTCTTAAACACTTACAATAAGACCAGATGACAAAGATGTGTTAATAAATATCAGTTATTATTAGATAGTTCCAACTCAATATACTTCAAATATGAGCTAAATCACATCCTAAAAGAAGTTTTTTCTAGTGCCCTCAGCTGAACATGAACCTCCTCAGTTCTGAATTTATCTTTCAACTGTATGCAGCCCTTGCTATTTAGTTTGTTATGTATTATAATTAAAGGTCTGTGTTACTTCTACTAAACCACCTACTCTCTAAGAAGAAAAATATCATTCTATTCTGTCATCTAGCCACTAAGCAGAAAGAAGAATTTCAATTAATATGTAATAAATTAATTTGTTTCACCTCTGATCAATAAAACATACCAAAGAGCACATATAATTCATGCCATTTAAAATGTCTTTTTGATCTCATCAAAGCTATAGATAACCCCAAATTCAGAGTGATGTCTTGTTTCTAGGAAACACATGGTAGTGATGTCTTATTTCCAGGAAATACAGAGCAACTGTAGAAGTTAAATAAGATTAATCTAATTGACATATCTCTACTAGAGGTCAGAATTAATTCTAATAATTAGTTTCATTTATAGCACATGAAAAATAAATCACACAACAAATGAGAATTCAAGGCCTAAAGACTAGCACTTCTGGTTGTATGTCATGTTTAAGTAAGACAGCAGCTCTAAAGAGCAAAATCTCTCTTTGAAAACAATATAAAACATTATATTTGTCCAAACACACATCCACCTCAAGTTTTTTGTATGCTTCAAGAATTAGAAATTTACTCAGGGTACCAAGACCAATGGAAATAGGACATTCTCTTCCACAAATGGTGCTAGGAAAACTAGATGTCCACATGCAAAAGAGTGAAGCTGGGCCCTTACCTCCAACCATATGCAAAATTAACTCAAAATGGTTCATGCACAAGGCATAACATTATTAAACTGCTAGAAGAAAACATAAGGGAACTTATGCCACAGACTGGGCAAATGGGACTATATCAAACTCAAACACTACTGGAATTAATCAATACTATGAAAAGGCAACCCACAGAAGGGGAGAACATATTTGCTAATCACATATATGATATGGGATCAATATCCAGGATATATAAAGAGCTCCTAACATTCAACAGTAACAATAACAACAAAACAATTTAAAAACGGGCATAGGAGTTGAACAGACATTTTTCCAAAGAAGATATGGAAACAGCCAACAAGCCTATGAAAAGCTCAAAGTCACCAATCACTAGGTAAATACAATTCGAAACTACTACAAGATACCACCTCCTGGCCATTAGGATGACCACAATCAAAAACAACAAACAAACAAACAAAAAATCCAGAAAATAACAAGTTTGGGGAAGGGTCTGGAGAAATCAGAATCCTTGTGCATTCCTAATGGGAGTATAAAGTGGTACAGTTACAATGGAATATCATATGAAAGTTTCCCAAAAACTTAAAAATCAAATTACCATATAATCCAGCAATCACACACTTCTGGGTCTATATTCAATAAAATTCAAAACAGAATCTCAAAGGGTCATTTACTCATCCATATTCATTTTAGCGTTATTCACAATAGCCTCCAAGAGGTGGAAGCACCCCAAATGTCCATGGCTGGATGTCTGATTAAATAAAATGTGTTATATACATAAAATGGCACATTATTCAGGGTTAAAAAAAGAAGAAAATCCTATCTCCTACATATCTACAACATGGACACACATTGAGGACATTATACTAAGTGAAATAAGCCAGTCACAGGGCTCCTGGGTGGCCCAACTGGGGCACCTGGGTGGCTAAGTCATTAAGCATCTGCCTTCAGCTCAGGTCATGACCCAGGAAATCCCTGGATCGAGCCCCCACATGGGGCTCCCCGGTAGGCAGGAAGCTTGCTTCTCCCTCTCTCATTCCCCCTGCTTATGTTCCTTCTCTCGCTGTGTTTCTCTCTGTCAAATAAATAAAATCTTAAAAAAAAAAAAAGGAATAAGCCAGGCACAAACTGACAAATACTGTAACGGTCTACCATATAAGGAATCTGAAGTAGTCAGGGAGGGTAAACAGGGAGATGTTCGATGGAGATAGAGTTTCAGCTTCACAAGGTAAAATATTTTAGAGACCTGTCACATAACAATGTAAATATATTTAACACCACTAAATTATACACTTAAAAATGGTCAAGGTGGTAAATTTCTTATTTATTTTTTTTACTTTAACTAAAATTTAAAAAAATTCAGTGTATGCAAAAGTTATTCACCATGCTAGGATGTTAATTTGGAAAGCATTACATGAATTACATTCTACATTTGAATCAAAGTTATGTTCCTTACTCATTCATTCAAAAACTCAGACCTCTAGGGGGTATCTGGGTGGCACAATCAGTTAAGTCTCTGACTCTTGGGTTTTGCTCAGGTCATGATCTCAAAGTTGTAAGACTGAGCTCCTTGTCCAGCTCTGCTCTCAGCAGGGAGTCAGCTTAAGATTCTCTCTTCATCTCCTTCTGCTCCTCCTGCTTGTTCCTCCACCCCCGTCAAAAACAAACAAACAAACAAACAAGCAAGCACACAAACAAAAAACCAACTCAGAACCCTAAGTGTAAGTGACTGCCACTTCCTGGGGACCAGGCCTTCCACTAATTCAAAGCAAACTCTAGAAGAGTGTTTTCATAAACTAAAGGAAGTTGACTCTTACTTTTTTATTCTCTCCAATTTCCCTTTCTCCTCCTCTGGTTCTGGAGACCCATATCTCCTGGATACACATTGCCTGGATCACCCAATCAGTTAATCAACTTGTATGTTGAGGATATGTCTACCATGTACCTGGCAATGCTAAGATAAGAAATAGAGTAACCTGCTAGGTCATAGCTTATCAGGCTGGCAGGCCCGTCTCCAAGAGTCTGGGGAGACTGAAAACTCCTTAAGGACAAATCTATGTTAACAATCTTACTCTTGCTGCAAAGGCATCAAAGCAGGTCTGTGTACTATGTTGCAAGCTCTGAATACATGCAAAGCCCGACTGGAGGACAACGTTCTCCATCAGCTTAGGCCAGACAAAAATTATAGTATTCCAGACAAAGTCTTTCTTCCTAAGTGAATTGACCTCTGGGGAAAGCCCTGACCCTGTGGGTACCCATGAGGATGCTTTTGAATGTAAGGGACAGAAACACTATTATAATTGGCTTAAATGATGAACGTATTTATTGTCTTGAATAATAAGAAGATCTGCAGGGGGAGGCAATTCCTGGGTCATTAAATGCATAGCTTAATAATAGTATCATGGCCTAGTTTCCTCCTAATTTTTGGTTCTGCCAGTCTCAATGTGTTGGCCCTTTCTGAGGCCATACAATGTGAGCTGCAGCTCCAGCTGGCATCTGCTGATAAGCAACGGTGTACCAAAGAATGGAAGTGTCTCCTTTCTTTTTTTTTTTAGTTGTATCTATCTATCTATCTATCTATCTATCTATCTATCTATCTATCTATTTATTTAGAGACAGGAAGAGTGCAAGTGGGGGGAGGGAAAGAGGGCGAGAATCCTAAAGCAGACTACCCACTGAGTGCAGAGCCTGTGAGGCTCCATCCCACAATCCATGAGATCATGACCTGAGCTGAAACCAAGCTGGACACTCAACTGACTGTGCCAGCCAGGCTCCCCTGGAAGTGTCTCTTTTCAGGGGTCTTTGTAAAAGATAAAAAGAAAAAACAAATAAACAAAAAAACGCAAAAGAAAACAAAAAAAACCCTCTTTCTCCAGGGCATACTCTTAGCACACCTCTCCTCACATGGCAATCGCATCTCAACACACCCATTGGTAATTAGAAATTACTGTCTTGGTAGTAAACGAGGTTTCCTAGACTCTGCTGCTAACAAGTTTTACAGTTTAAAATACATACTTGTTTTTTTTTCCTCTGGGACTCAACTTTCTTGTTTTCCCTATTGAGCTATAGTACCTATCTTTAACAACACTTTTACTTGCAAAGTCTAATTCTATATATTTGCTGAGTGTAGAGTTCTGTGCTAGATTTCAAGGTATAAATGATAGTTGTTGCCTTTATGGATCTTAAGTGACTAGAAAAAAAATTCCATTGGATCCATCACAAGAAGACATAGACTCAGAGCTGCTGATGAGGAACTGAGTACCTGGTGGATCATGAGACTAAAACTTAGATTAGAGTCAGGAGGTAGATGGAGAGAGAACAGGTTCCCAGGGTCTAATCTGAGCTTCAGATCATTGTCTTCCTACCCAGAAAGCTAAGAAGTTCTGGAATTTTCTGTGATTTGGAACAATAAAATTTCTCCTAATTGAAATGCTTTTACTGATAAAGTGGGGAAAAATGCATGAACTGGAGAAATATTGAGTGTTTAAAAATAGCCAGGAGAAATAAACTAAGATTCTTTTGGAAGGAAAAATATTTTTCAAAGCAAAGTATTAGTGTCTATCAACAACTAGCCCATTCAGGGTTTGGCATCTTCCTCCAATGTCACCATGCAGGTGACTATATGCTAGGCTGAGATGAGATCGAAACACTGTGCTAAGAATATTCCACACATGAGTTCTTTACACTGTCACATGGACCCTGTTGAGGGTTGCTGAAGCTCCAAAAAATTAGCTTCCTTGCTTGTAGAACTACAGCTTGTAAGTGATAGAAATAAAACAAAAGAAAATTCTAACTGCAAGCTGTGTCCTTTATTCTAATATGATGTTGTTACACTACATCTTGTCTTGGAGTGACACATACATTTGTGTGCTGAGCCCATGGTATATACCCAATACGTATGGGAAGCTGCCCACCTTCTCGTACTGGCAGGGAGGTTAACACTTGTTTACTTGGAGAGAGTCTAAGGGGATTAGCTGGATATTTAGAGCTTCTTAACCTCAGCATTACTGACATATAAAGCCAGATTATTTGTTGTAAGGGACTGTCCTATGTGTTATAAAATGTTTAGCAGTATCCCTGGCCTCTCTTACACTCTAGATGCCAGTAGCATCCCCCTCCAGGTGTGGCAACCAAAAATGTCTGCAGACATTGCCAAGTGCTCCCTGCGAAGCAAAATCATATTTGGTTAAGAACCACTGGTATAGATCCTTGTAAAGCAAGGTATTGATAAGGCAGAGAAACCAAACCTTGCTGTCTATGATTAGAATTATCAAATAATACATTATTCTGAAATGTGTCCTATTTCTATTGATTAAAAACATAATTCAGATGAGATACAACTTTCTAAAAATTGGACTAAGTGAAAAGACCTAGCCATCTAGACTGTACAATTCTTCTTCTTCTCTTCTTCTTGTCTCCTCCTCCTCCTCCTCCTCCTCCTCCTTCTTCTCTTTTGCTTTAAGATTTTATTTATTTGATAACCAGAGAGCACAAGCAGGGGGAGCAGCAGAGGGAGAAGGAGAAGCAGGCTCCCCACTGTGCAGGGAGCCCAATGCAGGGCTTGATCCCAGGACCTTAACTGACTGAGCCAACCAGGCACCCACTAATTGCCTGCTTCTTAAGAAATGTTTAGATCTGGATCATGCTTAGGAACCAGCAGGGAAGGTCAGCAAAAGGAGCTTGGGAGAGGACTGGGCTGGGCACCCGACCTCCTTGTCATATTCCCTTAGGCAACTATTTGCTAAAGAGCGACTCTTCAGGGAAGAACATGAACAGGAATGTCTTTGCTTTGTCTCATTTAGCATGACACATTGGTAAAGCAGAGATTAAACAACAGGTTTTTGAGATGGTTGTTATTATCCCCATTTGAGCCGATATAAAAGTATATATAGAGAGGGTAATCTGCCAAACCACCAAAATAGTGCAGGCAAAATTCTCCAAGGCCTCAACTCAGGCTGATGGGACTGAACACCAAATAACTAGCCACGGAAGTCCTTCTATCAACAGGAAAGAAAATTAGGGAGTTATTTTTTTAAAAGTACACAGAAGAATACCGTATATTTCTTAAGGAACATGGATAAATCTAAAATGAACGGAAATAGCCTCTTCTTCAAAAGAAACAGGAAAATTACTTTACTGTAGTCTTAACCTCTGGCTCTTGGTTTTCATGACTACCGTAAATACGTCAGTAAGTGTAAACATGCACATGTACCCTCAGAGGAATTGTCAGCCCTTCTATCAGTCTGCTCAGTCCGCCGCTGCCTGGGGAGCTTACCTGATAAAACTTTTATTTTTTCACAGTTCTTAGCGTTAGAAGTCCAACATCAAAGTGCCAGCATGGCCCATTTCTAGTGAGGACTCTTCCTGGCTTGCAGATGGCTGTGCCTCACATGGCCTCTCTTCCTGTGTGGACTCCAGACGAGTGGGTGGAAAGAGAGCTCTCTGGTTTCTCTTCTGATAATACAAACCCTTTAGGGTCAGTCTCCCAAGTTACATTGACAAGACGACTTAGAATTCAAAGCCACAGTGGTTATCTGACTGTCCCTTTGGGAACATCAATATATTATTTCCTCTTTGCTGTTTTGGCTTATTTCCACCTTTTATTTGTTTTTTAAAAATGGAAGGACAGATCTCCCCTGACCTGAAGGAAATCTCTTCTTTCAAATAAACTTGAAGGAAAAAGCCATCTCATTTAGTTTTTTCCCTTTGCCCCCTTGCAGTGCGTGAGACTGAAGTGAAACCATGACACCCTTTGTGAAGAGATTCTACCGTAGGTGCTGCACACTCGATGTTTTCTAAGGCAAGGCGTGTCGTATGCATGAGTAGAGGGGGCTGAACAGACTGCCATAGAGAGCGGTGAGTTCTCAGGCAAGGTGAAAAGTACACACTAGTTACCGCACACCCGAGAGGCACTTCTGCTAATTTCTTTTTTTTTTTTAAGATTTTATTTAAAAAAAAAAAAAGATTTTATTTATTTGACAGAGAGAAACACAGCCAGAAAGGGAACATGAGCAGGGGGAGTGAGAGGGGGAGAACTAGGCTTCCCAAGGAGCAGAAAGCCTGATGTGGGGCTCGATCCCAGAACCCTGGGATCATGACCTGAGCCAAAGGCAGACATTTAACGACTTAGCCATCCAGGCACCCCAGTTCTGCTAATTTTTTACCGATACTGGGTCTACAGTCAAACTCACTGGGTTTGAATCTTGGCTCCACTTACTGTGTAGTCTTGAGTAGTTAGTTAATCTCTGCACCATAGTCAGTGAAGTACGAGTGATAGTGAGACTAAGCTTGCAGGGTTGCTAAGGGGAATAAATGGTAACCACATGGAGACATGGAGAGTGCACAATAGATGTTTTACTTTAGAAATAAGTAAATCAAAAAATACATCTTTTTTTTTTCATTAAAGGCCTTATTTACTAGAGTCCTGGCCTCTAATTGGAATTCTTAATTCATAATAGTGTGTGTGGTGTAAACACACACACGTAAACAACAATGACGTACACACAAATCTGAAAAAAATCATCATATACTCTTTAAATGAGCCATTCCTAAGTATCTAACGTTGTGCTAGAGATAATGCACAGCAAGGTAGGAAGAGAAATGGGCTTCCTGTCACATTCCAACACCTCCATGGTAGCAGAAATAGCCTCCACAGGATCCAAAAATAACCTAGAAAAAGGCAGTCAATCTACACTAACTTGTGAAATACTACCTTTGTGAAACCTGGAGGTTATATGGAAGAAAGCAGTGCCATATTTCAAGTTCCTGGCTAAGGAGAGCATGTTGGCCCAATCAAGGCACAAAAGGAAAAAGGTGAGGCAAAAAACTCCAGCAATCAAATTAAATAGTATTTTAACAAAGTATTTTAAAAATTAAAAATAAATTCAAAATAACTCATGTATAACAAAATTACCCATACAAGATAAATATAGGCTTAAACCCTGATGTCTCATGATTTGGCCTTATTTTCTCCACCCTAATAGTGGCCCTGGGGCCAGATTTGTCATGCATCTCATAAGCATATTGTTCCCAGTGTAAAGCAGGAGGACCATCTAAGAGGTGTTGTTTATAGCAGAGCGGAGGACTTAGAGGACACCATGGTCAAGAACACATGTGATTCTTTCCTGAGCTTCGATTGTTTGCAACCAAGATCAGAACTTCTCCTTTGGAGGTCTTGGGTTCTCTATCTCTTAGAGACAGAAGAATCTAGGTCATAATTCCAATAATAATGTCTAAGCTAGACTCACCATGGCAAGAAAGAAGAAGAGGAGTTGGATAAGAAAGGGTACCTGACTGTCTCTTGTAAAGCAAAGCACAAATTAATCATTTCATTGTCCATTTATTCCTGTTCATTGACCTTCATTTATATCTTGTCTGAAATAAGCAGAGAGACATCACTAGTTAAGAGACACTAACAAAATTGGAAATCTGAAAACATGAATAAAATGATGAAACAGAATTAAGGCAGAGAGAAATTTCTAAGTAAAAAAAATTTTAAAACAAAAAAGATTTTCCTCTAACAACTTAAACTCTATTCTCTTTAATTTTCAAAGAAATGAGAAAAATACACCTGAGCAATAAATATGTCATGGAATTATTACGTTTTTCTAGCACTGGTCCTGTCTTAAAGGAACTTACAATCTAATTGAAGAAGATCAATATCACATGGAAGTAAGATGAAATACTAATGATAAAAATATACGCTCCCTGTGAGAAAACAGCAGGGAGGCAAAGGAGGATAAATGGTATCAGAACATTAAAAATTTAATTTTTATTCATTTTGACCTTTAAGTGATCAAATAAATATCATTTTATTGTGGGAAAAATAAATCAGAAGGCATAAAAGGAAGAATATAAAAATTGTCTGTAATCCCTCAGACAAACATAATTAAAATTTCACGGTAGTTTCACCTTTCCTCCTTATAATTAATTATTATTTTTCCTCCTGCAGACACAGGCTTGGGTTAGGAAAGATAAGACTTAGAAAATAATTACTGGATATTCACAGGAGAACCCACAGGAGTCTTTTAAATTTGCCTGTGCTAATATGGCAATGAGGTAGACACCATGCCAGTGAAATTTAAAGCATTATCTGGTGCTTTTATGGGGGAAAAAAAAACAGTAGATGAATGTATATTCATAGAGGGAAATACATTAAAGTTGAGGAAAGACATAAGGTGACATGGATTCTAGCCCCACCCTTTAAGGTTTTTTTTTTTTTTTTTTTTTTTTTTTAGTTTTTTAAGTTACCTCTACACCCAACATAGGGTTGGAATTCAAAACTCTTGAGATCAAAAGTCACATGCTCCACCAACTGAGCCAGCCAGGTGTCCCAAGCCCTACCCTTTAACAATAAAATAAATAAGTAATCAAGCGGGGATCACTGGTTTGCAAACGGTTCAATCCTGAGCCCTCTAAGTGAGATCATACTGGAGCTTGGACCTGCTGACCATGGGCCCATTTTGTGAGAATTTCTTGGGGTGTACATTCCAAACATTATTCCTCAGGAAATTCTGGTACAGACTCTTCAGACTCTATTCACAGTCTGTAGTCTCATCAACAAGATGGTCCACCTCGCAAGGGTAATCAAATACCTCTAAATTCCACATACTGCACCAGAAGGCCAGACATCTCCCCTGCATCAAAGAAAGATGGTTTGTCCTTTCATGGGGGATCGTGTTCATGATATTTGAAGGACCTGGCCATCTTTACCAGTCCCTGGGTTTAATTCTAGTTTCACATGTAATTACAGAGGAAATCAAGTCCATTGGTAGTAAATCGCAAATACCTTTAAATCTTAAAAGGAAGGTGATTAACTACTCAAGAAGTGTTCCCATTATCAAACAGTAGAAATGACATAGAAAGAACTCTTTCTGTCCCCTGATTCAGACTAACATGTCGTGAATATCTACCACATAATGGAAGGTGCACTGGGAATATTCTGGGGGCTCCTAATTTAGTCTTTCTGATGGCCTTGTGAAGTAGGTCTAGTTATATACTTTATATAAGGCACCTAAAGATTAGAGAAGTTAACTGACATTCAAAGCATCAAGCTTGTAAATTGTGGGGCTGGGATGGTAACTCAGGCCTTCTGACTCCAAATGTTAAGTCTCCCCAACCATACCCTGGCCAAACCAGCCCTTCTTGGTAAGCAGGAAATGGGACATTATCAGAGCGACACACAAAATAAGAATTATTTGAAAGGTAAATCCCTTCAAATGCTATGAAATCACATATGCTAGAAGGATCCCAGACCAGCTAGTAGAAATAATTACAATTTTGGAGTCTATACTGTTAGCCAGAAATGGGCTAAGACTTTTTTCCAAATTCCACTCATGTTATGGTGCTACGAAGTCTATGCAGTAATCCTAAGAAGGTACAGTTACCCTCGAACAATGTTGGGGGACTGGAGGCACAGACCCCTCATGCAGTTGAAAGTCTGTGTGTAAGTCTGATTTCCCAGGAACTTAACTATGAATAATAGCCTAATATTGACCAGAAGCCCTACCAGTAATACAAAAAGTCAATGAATACATATTTTGTAATGTACCATGTATTACAATAAAGTAAGCTAGAGAAAAGAAAGATTATTAAGAAAATCAAAGTATGAGAAAATACATTTATAGCATGATACTGTAAAAACTGCATACAAGCGATGAACCCAGTGGCCTGGTGGATCTTCCGTCTCTTGCTTCAGCACTGTTTGGAGGGAGCAGACCTAGGGATGCCCCTTTCCTAGCCCCCAGTCTCCCTATAATCTCTTTTCCTGTTGAAATCTTTGGAACCATTTTCTCAGCCAACACCATTATTTGAGATTACTGCTGATCGACCATGAGCTCACAAGCCATAAGAGATTCTTTTTTTTTTTAATTTTTTTTTCTTTTAAGACTTTATTTGACCAAGAGAAACACAGCCAGAGAGGGAACACAAGCAGGGGGAGTGAGAGAGGGAGAAGCAGGCTTCCCGCCGAGCAGGCAGCCCAATGTGGGGCTCGATCCCGGGTCTCCAGGACCATGACCCGAGCCGAAGGCAGTCACCCAACCAACTGAGCCACCCAGGCGCCCCGCCATAAGAGATTCTTAATCTCAGGAAACAAACTGAAGGTTGCTGGGGTGGGGGTGGGGGAGCAGTTGGGATAGGGTGGCTGGGTGATGGACATTGGGGAGGGTATGTGCTATGGTGAGTGCTGTAAATTGTGAAAGACTGATGATTCACAGACCTGTATCCCTGAAGGAACTAATACATTATATGTTAATTAAAAAAAAAACAAAAACAAAAACATGAGCTCCCAGATTCCTCAGTTATCCCACTGAGGTGGAGTTGCTGTCAACCCTCCCTCCCCACCCCCATCAACAAGCATCTGCATGTCTTCTACACTGACCTTTCTCTGGGCCTTTATTTCCAGTGCAGCCATGTGGCTCCAGAGGGCTGAGTCACATCCTTCTGGAATTGGGGAAGAGAAGCGCAAGGGTACCCAGAGTCTCTTAGAGAGGCAAAGCCAGCATGGTGGCCATGCCTTCGTCCAGGATGCACAGAAGCTGTCCCAAGATGAATGTGGTAAAGCCGTGGACTCCAAGGAAGCTGCTATAGTTGTGGTAAAGAACCCAAACCAGGCACTTCTGGATCTGCATGCTCTGGGTTCCGCTGGCACAGACGCCCATCCTGGCGACTTCCTGGAGAACCACTTCCTAAATGAGGAAAAACCAATCAAGAAGATAAGGACCACCTGACACCTCTGCAGGCCGACTGGCCCCCAGAGTGGGCTGCGAGAGTATTTTTTTGAGAGGCTTGCTGTCAAACTTGGTCAGGAATCCCCAGAGCCCAGCAGCTGTTGAGGGTTCCTCCGACATCCCCCTCAGTGTCAGAGTTTCCTTTTGAACCTGTACCTGAAGCCAGGAGGCAGCTTTTTAACCAGCAGGAAGCCCTCTCCCAAACTGTGGACCAAGTGGAAACAATAAAGCCTTTTGCAAAAAAGAAAAAAGAAAAAGAAAAAGAAAATCAGTGCTTAAATGGAACTAGGCAGTTCAAACCCACATTATTCAAGGGTCATCTGTACTACTCTTATCACCTTCCTTTTACAGATA
>PITA01016872.1:0-45125 GCA_004023965.1 Spilogale gracilis
TTGATTTGAATTTCCCTGATAGCTAGTGACGCTGAACATTTTTTCATGTGTCTGTTGGCCATTTGTATATCTTCTATGGAGAAGTGCCTCTTCATGTCTCTTGCCCATTTTTTGATGTGTTCATCTTCTTTTTGGGTGTTGAGTTTGAGTAGTTCTTTATAGATCTTGGATACCAGCCCTTTGTCTGTAGTGTCATTTGGAAACAATCAACAAAACAAAGAGGCAACCCACAGAATGGGAGAAGACTTCTTTTGTTGTCAACAAACAGAAGACCAGACTAAAAAAGAAAAAGAATTGTGTGCAGATCTTGTTCAACGGGGAGCACAAGACTGACTCCCTGGGAGAAGGGAAACAGGTGAAATGCACCCTACCATTGTTCAAGTTTACTGCCTGGAGGCATTTTGCAGGTAAAGGCCAGGGGCAGGAGAAGCCCAAACAGCCTCTACTGCTACATTTAGATCAGAGATTGGGGGATCTAAGTTGGCTAGAATTTGTGAGGCAGAATAATGAAGAAAGCAGATTGTGTAAAGATAGAGCTCTGTTGATCTTCAGAGGGAATGTCTTAAATCATTGACTGAATGTAGATCTATGCATGCAAAGGATGAAACTACCAAGAACCATTGAAAAGAAGACCAAACATATTTTGGATATTTTAAAGGGCTGGGAACATTTGCTTTCCCACTGTCTATAAGGAACAAATTATAATTTGGAACAACAGGTAGAGAGTCCTTAGGTGGATGTAGCTGTAGTGAGGCTGGCTTAGTCCTAGACTAAAAACTGCAGTGGGCCTACTCCCAAAAAACTAAAAGGACACGAAGGATGAAAATAATTCTGAGTAATTTACCTGCATGTCACAATGGTCCAGCATTGTTTTTCTTTTTTCTTTTAAATATTTTATTTTTTTTTTATTTGACAGAGCACAAGCAGAGGGAGCAGTAGGCAGAGGGAGAGAGAAAAGCAGGCTTCCCACTAAGCAGGGAGCCTGACTAGGGGCTAGATCCCAGGACCCTGAGACCATGACCTAAGCTGAAGGCACACACCTAACCAACTGAAATACCCAGGCACCCATGGTTCAGCACTCTTTGAAAGAATGAAACATCATCATGCAACAGTGTAAATTTTATAATGTCAGACATCTAATAAAAAATTACCAGACATGCAAAGCAGCAAAAAATACAATTCATAACAAGGAGAAAACTAAAATGCCAAAACAGACCTAGAAACAGTATGTTTGATGGACAAGAAAAACAAAACAGCTATTATCTTCAGGGTTCATGTCCCAATAATATAACGAAAAATGTGAAAATAGCAGTTGTTAAAAAAAAAAACAACAAACCCAAGTTGAACTTCTAGAAATTTAAAAGACAATAACAATAAAAAACAAAAAGAAGTGTGAAGAGTACACTGATTAGGATTAGCAACAAAATAAATAATTACTGATTTTTAAAAAGACAGTAGAATAGCAATAGTAACTATTCAAACAAAGGCGTGGGGAGAGGAAAGACTAACAAAGAAGATGAACAGAGCATCAGAGACCTTTGAACAGTATCAAGCAGTCTAATATATATATCATTGAAGTTTCATCAGGCTATAGGGGTGGGGAAGGAGGAAAGATGTAACATCCTAAATTTTTCCAAATTTGTTGAAACTTCAAAAACCATAAATGTTTAAAAAAAAAAAAAGTGAAAGTCATTAGTGACTAGAAAATCTTAAAAGCAGACAGAGAAAAAAGACTCATTACATAGGAAGGAAAAAAAAATTCTTGCTGTGCACTGTACAAACTAAAAGACATCTCAGGTTTTGTAGAGATGCAGAGACATCTCTACAAATCTTGAAAGAAGAACTACCCATTAAAATTTCTACACTCAGTGAAAATATCTTTTGAAAGAAGAACTACCCATTAAAATTTCTACACTCTGTGAAAATATCTTTTTCAGATTTTAGGGGAAAACACATTTCACACTAAAAAGAAGTTGGGGGTGTGTGTGGAGAATACATCAGCAGCAGACCTGCACTGCAGTAAATGTTAAAGGAAGTTTAGGGCACCTGGGTGGCTCAGTGGGTTAAAGTCTCTGCTTTCGGCTCAGGTCATGATCTCTAAAGCCTCTGCTTTTGGCTCAGGTCATGATCTCAGTCCTGGGATCGAGACCTGCATCGGGTTCTCTGCTCATCAGGGAGCCTGCTTCCTCCTCTCTCTCTGCCTGCCTCTCTGCCTACTTGTGATCTCTCTCTCTCTGTCGTATATATAAATAAAATCTTAAAAAAAAAAAAAAAGGAAGTTTACAGGCAGAAGGAAAATAAAACCAGACGGAATTTTGGACCTACGCAAAGGTAAAGAGATTAAGAATACTGGATATTATAAATATATGAGTAATATAAAATATTTTTCTGTGCTTCTATATAGGGTATATATGTATGTATATATATCATTCTCTTCCTCTATATTATGTGTGTGTGTGTATACATATAACATATAAATTGTACTATTTATAGTGTTTCTGCATACAGGCAACAAACAATTTCAGATTTAAAATCAGTACTATTTAATACAATAATGTCAAAGAACATGATATACAAAGGAATAAGATTACCAAAACATCTGTAAAATCTAACTTAAGAATTACAAAGGAGGGGCGTCTGGATGGCTCAGTCGTTAAGCGTCTGCCTTTGGCTCAGGTCATGATCCCGAAGTCTCGGGTTTGAACCCCACATCAGGCTCCCTGCTCGGCGGGAAGCCTGCTTCTCCCTCTCTCACTCCCTCTGCTTGTGTTCCCTCTCACTGTGTTTCTGTCATATAAATAAATGAAATCTTTAAAAAAAAAAAAAAAGAATTACAAAGATTTCAGATTCGTGATTTAGTACCTAAGGAGTCATCACTCCATTCTAACAAGTCAAAAGCTCAACAAACTGAAAAAAATCAACACCTATTCTTAGATCCATTAGAGAAGTAAGGTCACAGAGCAAAATACTGCCCCCAAAATTGGAGAGACAAACAGGTAGAAATGGTAATCACACATTGGGGAACTAGAGCAGAAACCCAAAAGCAGAAGCTTCTGCTGGAACCAGTACCAGTTTAGGAAAATGTGAATTGTAATTGCTAGAGGTTCAGAATAGACAAATCAAGAGTTAAAAACTACAGGAGAGGCGCATAATTTTGTGTTTTACCACCAGGAGCTCTGTCAGGTCCTGACAGTGAGTACTGGAATGAAGTCCCTTCATGCTTACAGCAGCCGTTTGGCAAAAGGAACCTTTTGAAATATACCAGACCACTCTGTTCTTAATGAGGCCTGTCCTAGGAAGAAACTACTACTAGAACTTAACCTACCTGGCAGAATGAAATCCCCAACTCCTGCTCCCTCTAATTTTCCATATGGAGGAAGTGAATACCCAAGTTTAGCTGCTCCAGCCCTCCGTCCTACCTAAAGGGGGTAGGTGACTAAGAAGAGTGCTAGTGAAATTCACACTCCAGGGGCAGAGACTTAAAAGACTGAGAGCAAGTCATAGGATTAGTAGAACCACTACTAATTAGTAAGGCTTGTTTATCATAGGTCCTCTTACACTGTACATCCTGTCCACCATTCAACGAAAAAGTCACAAGATGTACTAAAAGGCAAGAAACATGATTTGAAGAGACTAGATAAGCGTCAGAAAGAGTCAGATATGACAGAAATGTTCAACTTATCAGACCAAGAACTTTGAAAAACTATTTACTAAAGGCTTCAATGGAAAAAAAGTAGAAAAAAATGAAAAAACAGGCGGATAAATAAGCAGAGAAATGGAAATGCTTGAGATCAAAACAGTAAGAATAAAGAATGCCTTTGATGGACTTAGTAGAATAGATACCTCTGAGGAAAGCATCACTGACCTTCAAAGTCTGACAACAGAAACTTCAAAACAGAAAAGTAAAGAGAAACAAGAAAAAAAAAAGCCACAAAAATATCCAAGAGCATGGGACAAACCACAAAGGGAATAACATAAGCATAGTGGGAACACCAGATGGTTAAGAGGGGAGTGGTGTGCGGGGAGAAAGGAACAAAAAGTGTTTGAAGCCATAATGACTAAGGATTTCCCCCAAATTAATGTTAATGTTAAATACCAAGTGCATAGAACACAAACAGGATAAATATCAAAAAACTACATGTAGGCATAAGACATTTAAAATTCAGAAAATCAGGGGCGCCTGGGTGGCTCAGTTGGTTAAGCAACTGCCTTCAGCTCAGGTCATGATCCTGGAGACTGGGGATCAAGCCCCACAGCTGGCTCCCTGCTCGGCGGGAAGCCTGCTTCTCCCTCTCTCACTCCCCCTGCTTGTGTTCTCTAGCTGTGTTTCTCTCTGTCAAATAAATAAATAAAATTGAATTCAGAAAATCAAAGGTAAAATCTTAAAAGAAGCCAGAGGTAAAAACACCTTATCCATAGTGGAGCAAAGATGAGAACTACACCCAACTTTTCCCTAGAAACTATGCAAGCAAGAAGAAGGTGGAGTGAAATATTTTAAAATATTGAAAGAACAAAACCACCAGCTTAAAATTCTGTACTCTATGTATGACATTGTCCTTCAAAAGTGAAGGAGAATTACAGACTTTCTCAGACCAACAAAGAGTTAGGGTATTTGTTGCCTGTAGACCTGCTTTACTAGAAGTGTTAAAAAAATTCTTCACAGAGAAGGAAAATAAGCCAGAAAATCAGATCTACATAAAGACAAGATCTTCAGGGAAGGAATGAGTGAAAGCAAAATAGAAGTGTATTTCTCTTACTGATTTGATAAGCGTTTGTTCAGAATAATAGCAACTGTGTGTGTGTGTTGTGTGTTTAAATGAAATAAATAACAGCAATGATACAAGAAACAGGCAGGAGAAATTAGGAATATTTTGTATTTTAAGGTACTTCTACTACTTGTCAAGCAGTATAGTATTATTTGAAAGTGGACTTGTATTAGTTGTAAATGTATACTGCAGACTTTAAGGGAGCTACCAAAAAAAGTGTAATTGATAGACTAAGACAGGAGAGAAAAAAGAATCATATACAATGCAATTTTATTCATAATTGCCAAAATGTGGAGGCAACCAAGATGACCTTCAGTAGGGGAATGGATAAATAAATCATTAGATTCAGGCAATGGAATATTATTTGGTACTAAAAGAAATGAGCTTTGAAGCTATGAAAAGACACAGAGGAAACTTAAATGCATATTACTAGATGAAAGAAGTTAGTCTGAGAAGGCTTTATACTGTATGATTCCAACTACATGACATCCTAGAAAAGGTAAAACAATGGAGACACTAAAAAGATCAAATACTGCCAGGGCTAATGAGGAGGAATGAACAGGCAGAGCACAGGAATTTTAGGACAGTGAAACTATTCTTTATAATACTGTAAGGGTGGATATATATCATTATATATTTGTCAGATGTGTGGAATGTACACCACTAAGAGTGAACTGTCATAGACTATGAACTTTGATCATGACAATGATGTGTCAGTGTAGGTTTATCCTTTGTAACAAGCATGCCACTGTGCTATAGGATTTGTGTGTGTGTGTGTGTGTGTGTGTGTGCTATAGGATTTTGGTAGGGAGGTGTGGGTGGGAAGATTGGTTGGGGACAGTAAGTATATGGGAAAATTCATTATTTACATGACTTTACCCAAATCATCCTGTACATTTAATGCAATCTCAACCAAAACCCTGGCAGCCTTTTTTATAGAAAGTAACAAGCTGATTGAAAACTTAAGTGAAATGCAGAAGACCTAGAAGATGAAAGCAGTATTAGAAGAACAAAGTTGGAAGACACACATTACCTAAATTTAAGATTTCTATAAAGTTACAGTAATTAAGACAATGGTGTCTTAGAGATAGACTTATGAATTGGTGGCCAGATTAGAGACTGTTATATATTGTCCATTGGTTTTCAGTGAAGACGCCAAGGTAGTAATTTATTGGAGAAAAGACAGTCAACAACTGTTGCAGGAATAGCCAGAGGGGAAAAGTGAACCTCCCCTCTTTACCTCACCCCGTATACAAAAATAATTTGAAATAGATCACCGACCTAAATACAAACACTAAAAGTGGTATAACTGTGCATAGAAAATTCATATAGCAATTTTATGGGCTCAGTGAAATTGTGTCAATATCTTAGGAAAGATTTTGATTTAAATGTCAAACTCATGAAAGTGGAGTTAAGGTCAACTGGAAGCAATAACCATAATGAGCGTCATTTACCATCTTTCTTAGTTTAGTAAATGTGTGGTCAATATTTCTATAGTGATGTAATGTAGAATCGTGGCAGAACTAATTTCTTAATAGCCTTACTTGTTACAGTCTTTATCTATAAGAGTTAAAGTGTCATACTGGGGTTTTTTCAGTTGTACTTTTTATTTTCATCAAGGCAAGTATTTAGAGTGACAAAAGTCACATCTAGAGTGACTTTTGTATATTTTGTATATTTATGTATATTGTATGCTTATAGGTTATGTATTTGGATTCATTGTAAAGGGGTCTTCAGTACGTTTTAAGGATCCATTATTGGACACTTATGGTCATGTAACTGGCAACACACAGGGTTTCTTGGGTATACGATTTTATCTCCAGTTCCCTGCCACAGTTGTTAGATTAAAACATGTCAGTTATGAAATGTTAAATCAGAAGAATCCTAACCATTGATTGCATGTTTCAGCCTGATAATGCATGTTTAGTTTATTTTTGTTTTTAATTTTCTTTATCATTTTAGTAACAGTGATGATGTTATGTTGATTTCTGTGGAAAGTCCTAATTTGACAACTCCAATTACATCAAATCCAACAGGTATCTTAAGTTGATTAAAATATGATCTATGAAATTAGAAAGCCTCAAATCAGTATTTGTTTAAAATGGAGAATTGAATACTATCTTTCAATAAAATAAAAATTTTAATTCTACTTCCATAAGTGTTGTAACTTATATCCATGATTAATATTATCTGAATAAATAAATGATTCCTTAATATAATTGAGGTTTCTTTTTAACCTTGTGATTTTCCATTTGTGGCCTTTTGTTTGTTTACTGTGTTTAGTGGATTTGTAAGTTACAAAACTACTTAACCTTTCATGTTATTTCATTATATGAAATATTTCTGTGTTTGCCCTGGCCTCTGTTGGTGGTAGTGATTGGTTTTTGTCTGCGTTTTTGTTTTATGTTAAGATTTAAAGTTTGGCTATTCTTTAGCATCTTTTTTTTTTAACTTTTGGTTTTTTTATTTGTCCCTTTTTAGAGTTTCTGTCTTATTAAACTTATGTAAAAATCTTTACCCTTGGTGGATTTCTAATAAAGTTCCTTTCTCTTAAAATGGCCATCTTCTTGGCCTGTAAGTTCTTATTCAGAATTCCCCATTTCCTTTTCATGTTTTATTATTTTAGAGTATTTGCATCTTAATTTCAGAAAACTTTGCCTCCACTTACATCCACTCAATTGCCCCTAGGGCTCAGACTGTTAAGATTGTGATTCAGATATTTACAAGGGATATTAAGCATTTATCTGAGGTTTTCTCCTGTTCTAGGTAGAATGCTTCTCAGTCATCTTCAGAGTATGGGTTAGAGATACTGTGAATAAAGAATATGTACATTTCCAAGTCTATTTCCTCAAATGCCTTATCAATTTACAGATGGATTTTCCAAAAAGAGTTACTAATATAGTTGTAAAGTTACAGAAGGACAAAATCTTCTGAACCCAAATTAGATTTTTGTTTGTTTGAATTGGTTCCTCGGTCTTTGGAATGCGTAATGTCAATGAGTTACTTTTTATGATTATGTAATAAATGGTTCATAGGCATCCTCACTGTATTTCAGCATTCATATATTACAAAGTTCATAAATATTTAATAGTTTAATAAATTTGTCAAATGTTGATATTTTGGTAATTTTCTTTCAGATACTGGAAAAACCACATCAGGAAATCCTAACAATTCTAATAATTCACCTGGTGCTGAAACAGAAGATATGGTAGGTAGTAAATGTTGACTCTGAATGTTGTTCATTTGAATATGTTAGTTCTGTGAACTTTAGTGTTGCTACCTGGGTGGGGGGGAGGGATTGACTTAGTTTTGTCATTCATTCTTCGGAAGATTTATTCTCTGTGAAATTAATGCCTGGCTAGTTAGCATACCCAGGTTCCAGTCTAGCCTAAACAAAATAAAACAGTGAGTGACAAACATATTTCATAACCCTACTTATTTACCAGACCAACTCGGACTTTGCTTAGTCATATTCTCAGAAACCATATAGTATTTCCTCAGCCTCTCTCTCCTAATAACAGAGTTCAATTAAGCTATAAGGACTTACAGAATACTCAATCTCCAGATTCTAAATTGCCATTTAGAATCACTTTCTTTTTAAAAACATTTTCTGCCATTGAGGCAAAATCTTGGTTTTTTAACAATTTTTCAGGCTGTAGAGAAGAAGAAATTTGATTCTGTGATTGATCTGACGAAAGAAGCCCTATCAAACTGCAACACAGGTAAAGGATTTGTCATTCCTTTTTAAGAAAGAGGGAAAGTAACAGTTGAGAAAGCATTTGACCCATTTATAAAGTGTGTTTGTGTGTATATCTCTCTCTGCAATTTTATCATGTATCGATTCATGTAATGGTCACTACAGTCAAATTACACAGCTATCCATGGGTGTCATATGATGGTACCGTCTGTATCTCTTTGAGATTGACTTCTTTTAGTGTAATTCCTGCGGGGCCATCACAGTTGCCTATCAGTAGTATTGCTTTTTGTTATTGAGTAGTATTCCATGATGTAGCTATATAATAGTTTATGTTTTTACTCACTGAAAGATAGCTAGGTTGTTTGGAGCTATTATGAATCTCTTTTCTGGTACAAACCTTTTTCTTTACATCAATAGCACTGTGAGAGGGTACTAGGGCAGAACATGAAAATATAGAGGAAGAATGACAGCAGTGCCCTCTTTCTCATTTAAGCAGGAAGTAGTAAAATATAGTCATTGGGGGCTAGTCATCAGTTATAAACAAGTTTCATCTCTTAGTAACTGCACTTGAATGTTCTTGATACTCTTGATAAAATCTTGGAATATCATTTATTTAAACATTAGAAAATTATGTAATATTTAAAAATGGAGAGTAGCATAGTAAATAATATAGACAGTTCCTTCTCCCCTTTCAACTGTGGATCCAAACAAAGGTTAGAACCATTGCAGTCTCCAGGTAACTCATGATAGAATTTCCAGGTCCAAGATGAAAATTAGAAATAAACATTTGAAAAATGAATTGGGAGCCTATAATAATCAGTTATTTTTTAATTAAGATTAAATCATTTCTAAACTATAGGATACAGGATTTGAGATACAGTAAAATGAAAAGAACATGGATTCATTCAGTGCTTAAGAAAATAAATCAGACCTCTAAGTTGAGGGGGCTTCAGTTTGAAATCTAGCAGTTGGACAGATAGATCATGCTAACTCATGGTGCTGACTTATGATGATATACATCTGTTCATCTTGTAGAGTGTCCAGTTCTGAATAAACATATAGTTTATCAGGTCAGACCTGGACTGTTTCCCATATACCCAAGGCTTAATGAATGGTATCACCAGCTCATCCAGTTTCCCAAGCTAGACATGAATCACTTCTGACTCTTGGATCTGCCTCATTCTACTTTGTAGCCAGTTTTCAAGGCCATCAGTTCTGTCTCTTGAAAAGCTAACAGGTCCAGTCAATATATTTGAATTCTATCACCTACGCCCTGGTCTACTGCCATAACTTAGTAAGTAGTGTTCCTACCCTAACTTACTGCTTCTAGTGAGTCTCCCAAGCTGCCACTAAAACGCTCCTCCCTGTGTACAGACCTGGTTATGTTTTTGTCTTTAGGATAAAATCCAAACTCTTTAGCAAGACAGAAAGAATCCTTACTGACTTAAACCCTGAAAACTTTTCTACCTTATGTTGTACAAATCCCTTACCTGTGCCTCAATAGGTAATGCTTCTCCTCTCTTTACCACCTCTGCATGTGTGGTTCTCTTTGCCAGGAATGCTCTCCTCTTTCTGTCTCCCCAGGTGTGTCTGATGACCCCACTCTTCATTCTTTCGTATTCACTTTAGACATGTAGGCTGGACTCTTCCTTCCAGGCTCCCCTTACGGTTGGTACTTAGGGCACACCTGTATTACAGCTGTCTTGCATTGCTCTGCCATGTTTCTTGACACATGCCTTCCTGAAAGGACTAATTCTTTTCAGCAGCATCAGTAGCTTTATTAATCTGTAAGTTTCCATCCTCTTTGCACAATGCTTAGCACATAGTATACTTCACATAGTATACTTGGTTCCCAAAATAATGAATTAATGTATATTTTCCACTAAAGAGTTTTAAAGGAAATGTAAGTTTACATACTCTGAATGGGAATGTAAATCTTTCTGGGAGACCTTTTGCCCACATCAAAAACTTTACAAATATACGAGACTCTGACCCCAAAATTCTGTGAATAGTTATCTAAAGAAACTAAAGTATATAGGGAGGTATGAAAATGTTCATCGCAGTGCTATTTGTGAAAAATAAAACTTGGAAACCCTTAAATTTCTAGAAATAAGGGATTTATCTTACAAAAGAGATTTATATGGTATAGCAGTATTCAGCCATTAAAAATAATGTAGAAGTGTGTTGATGTAAATGTCTTAGTAATATAATGAGAAAAAAGTCAACATATGTATAGAAAGTAGTGATGGATTAAAGACTTTTCTGCCATAAACAACTAGAAAACTAAACAAGATGTAATTTAAAAATGTCAGGTATTGTAGTTACAGTCCCTCAGAGAGGGGATGAATGAGATGAGCTGTACAGATTGCCCCAGCTTTCTTCCTAAACTGTGGAGTGGTAGAGGAACTCCTAAGCAGAGAGTGGCTGTCTTGCTGGAGTGAGGAGACAGAGATTCATTCAGAGAGGCTGAGGCCACTGGAGCGAAGGGAAAAGTATAGTGTCAGAATGAGGAAGCCGCTCAGAGAAGGAGCTCCAGGAGCTTAGCATAGAGTCCTGTGGAGTCCTTGCTGAAGTATTAAGCCACACATGTGTAGAGTAAAACCCCATAAATCTTGGCAAAGAATGACCAAAGAGTTTTATGCTCAGAGGTGGGAAATGTTTCAGTTCTGACCTGCTATAGTGGCAGTTTCTTACTGAACATCTGGGTATAAACTCATCTTAGAACAAAGGCAACTATAGTCTTACCCTAATGAAACTATAAAACAAGCTTTGAAAGGATTGAGCTGAACTACATATAACTCGATAGCTTATCACACAAAGCCCTACTGTGTTCTGTTAAAAGAGAATGGAATTCAACACACAACCATTTAAAATTTATAATATCCATCATCCAATTAAAATATTACTAGAGATACAGAGACCAAAAAATGGAATTATAACCAAGAGAAAAATTAGTTAATAGAAACAAACTTCGAAATAACAGAGATGATAGAATTAACAAAGACTTTGAAAGAGTTGATAGAAATGTGCTTAAAGTGGGGCACCTGGGTGGCTCAGTGGGTTAAAGCCTCTGCCTTCAGCTCAGGTCATGATCTCATGGTTCTGGGATCGAGGCCTGCATCAGGTTCTCTGCTCGGCAGGGAGATTGCTTCCCCCTCTCTCTCTGCCTGCTTCTCTGCCTACTTGTGATCTCTCTGTCAAATAAATAAAATCTTTTAAAAAAAAAAAGAACTATGCTCAAAGTGGGGCACCCAGGTGGTTCAGTTGAGCATGCAACTCTTGATCTTGAGGTTGTGAGTTTGAACCCCACACTGGGGGAAGAAATTACATAAATAAATTTTTTTAAATTAAAAAAAAAAAGAAAGGAATATGCTCAAAGATAAAAAATGAACAGGAAAGGGGTGCCTGGGGTAGCTCAGTCACTAAGCGTCTGCCTTCAGCTCAGGTCATGGTCTCAGAGTCCCAGGATCGAGCCCCACATCGGGCTTCCTGCTCAGTCGGAAGCCTGCTTCTCCCTCTCTCACTCCCCCTCCTTGTGTTCCCTCTCTTACTGTGTTTCTGTCAAATAAATAAATAAAATCTTTTTTTTTAAAAGTGAACAGAGGGGCGCCTGGGTGGCTCAGTTGGTTAAGTGACTGCCTTCAGCTCAGGTCATGATCCTGGAGACCCTGGATCGAGCCCCACATCGGGCTCCCTGCTCAGCGGGAAGCCTGCTTCTCCCTCTCTCACTCCCCCTGCTTGTGTTCCCTCTATGGCTGTGTTTCTCTCTGTCAAATAAATAAAATCTTAAAAAAAAAAAATGAAAAGAAAAGTAATAATTGAAGTAAAAGATACAAAGTAGAACCAAATTTTAAAAGAGAGAATACTTAAAGTTCTGTGGATAGAATATAAACAGCATATTATACAAAGAAGAAGGAAAAAAAATTGGTAAACCAGAGGAAATAGTACCTGACCAGATAGTTTGGAAAGAAACTATCCAAATTAAAAAAGGATTTAAAAGAGAAAAAGAAAAAGGCTGAGAAAAAGGAATCAGACTTTTAATGAATGATGGGATAATACCAAGTGATCCAACATATATATACATGTGGTCAACAGTCTTCTAAATTCAATGAAAAGTGCAAACCCACATAATTAAGAACTTAAGTAAATTCCAAGCAGGATAAATACAAAGAAAACCATATCAAGGTACATCATAATCTATTCCATAATCTATCCAGTGATAAAAAGAAAACTCTTAAAAGCAAACAGAAAAAAATAAAACAAAATGTTTCTTCAAGGAAAAAAAAATGTTTTATATCATAAAATATAGAGAAGAACAAAGAAGTCAGTTTTCTCAATTGGAACTATGCAAACCAAATGACAATCAAATGACATCATTGAAAGGCTGGGGTAAAAAAATCCTTAACCTAAATTCTATACCCACCAAGTTATCTTTCAAATGTGAAAGCAAAATTAAGACCTTTTCATATAAAAGTTGTTGCCAGCAAACCTTCATTATCAAAAAGAGGGGCACCTGGGTGGTGCCACTGGTGGGGCATCCAGCTCTTGGCTTCACTTTAAGTCATGATCTCATGATCATGAGATCGAGCAGATTCTCTCTCCCTCTGCTTCTTCCACTCATGCTCTCTCTCAACCTCTAAAATAAACAAATCTTCAAAAAAATAAAGGAAGTTCTTCAAGCAAAATGAACATGATATCAGATGGAAAGTGGGTACATGAAGGAATTAACACCATATTGTAGAGTTTGTAACATATGTAGAAGTTAACATATGACAGCAGTGGTGCATAAGATGGTCACTGTTGTGAGGGTCTCACATATTTAAGTGAAGTCTAGCTAATAGTAGTGAAGAAAAAATAAAGAAATTTTTACATGAGCCAAGAGAAGCCACAAGTAAATGTAGAGAACAAATGAGACTGATTCAGAGAATAAAAGACAAGACAGTAGATTTAAACCCAACCATATTGATAATTAGAATAAGCCTAAATGGTCTAATGTTAAAAAGCAGACATTGTTAGACTGGATTAAAAAAACAAGACCAAATTATATGATGCACTTTAAATATAAATATATGGATAGGTTAAATTTAAAAGGATGGAAGAGGACAACTATGCAAAAGCATGCAGACAGACGCTTATTACGACAAAGCTGGAGTGGCTGTATTGTCGTAAAACCCTTCAGAAGAAGGAATATTACCAGAGATAAAGAAGACCGTTTCAGGTGGCCAACAGACACATGAAAAAATGCTCAACATCACTCAGCATCAGGGAAATACAAATAAAAACCACAATGAGATACCACCTCAAGCCGGTCAGAATGGCTAAAATTAACAAGTGGGGAAACAACAGATATTGGTGAGGATGCAGAGAAAGGGGAACCCTCTTACACTGTTGATAGAAATGGAAGCTGCTGTGGCCACTCTGGAAAAAAGTTAAAAATAGAGCTACCCTACAACCCAGCAATTGCACTGTGGGTTATTTATCCAAAGGAAACAAACACAGTGATCCAAAGAGGCACATGCACACCAATATTTATAGCAGCAATGTCCACAATAACCTAACTCTGGAAAGAGCCAAGATGTCCATGAACGCATGGATAAAGAAGATGTAGCATATATAGACAAGGGAATATTACTCAGCCATGGAAAAGAATGAAAGCTTGCCATTTGCAATGACATGGATGGAATTAGAGCACATTACGCTAAGTGAATTCAGTCAGTCAGAGAAAGACAAATACCATATGATTTCACTCATGTGGAATTTAAGAAACAAAGCAGACGAACAGAGGGGAAGGGAAGGAAAAATAAGAGGAAAATAGAGAAGAAGGCAAAGCATAAAAGATACTGAACTCTAGGAAACAAACTGAGGGTTACTAGAGGGGAAGTGGGTTAGGAGGAAGGGATAATTGGGCAGTGGGCATGAAGCAGGACACGTGACGTAATGAGCACTGGGTGTTACATGCAACTGATGAATCACTAAGTTCTACCTCTGAAATTAATTTTAAAAAATATTTCAGAATGATGAAGAAGTCATTTCATCAGGAAGACCCAAGGAAACCTACATGTGTATGAATATAATTGTAAAATTTCAAAATTCCTGATGCAAAAACTGATAGGATGAAGTGATAAGCAACACTACCAACCCAGCTTAACCTAATCGACATTTGTAGAGTACACATTCTCATTAAGTGCATATGAAAGGAGTAATAAGATAGTTCGGGTTCTGGACCACAAAACGTGTGTGTGTGTGTGTGTGTGTGCAGGCCTCCCCCTGAGCAAGGACCCGGATGCAGGGCTCGCTCCCAGGACCCTGGGATCATGACCTGAGCTGAAGGCAGACACTTAACCGACTGAGCCACCCAGGTGTGGTCGGTCTTAAACTTTTATCAGAAGTTTATCATCTCATTTCCCAGTTTTATCATTTTAGTTCATATTTAATTACCACCTAAGATGTAAACTAGTTTTGCTTAAAGGCAGTGGAATTGGTTATCGCAGATAAATTGTACTTCTCAAACCTCGTATTCGCAGGAAGTTCCACATCCTCTGTGAAGTCACCTACAAAAGCTGCTTTGATCTCAAAGGAGACAACCCCAGTGGCACAAAGTGCAGCCCAGGTACACATCAAACATTCTGTCAAGGGATATGGGTTCCAGATTGAGTGGAAGTACCCGTTGTAATTACACAGAAATATTTGGGTCACGTGTCAGCTTGTACTTTTTAAAAATGTGGTGTTGTGCATCTACTTATTTGTAGAATCAAAATAATTGTGTTTTCCAGAAACTCTGGAGGTTAACTGTATATTTTTTTACCCAACAGAAGATTTTTAAGAGTAGTAGCTATTGTTGATGAGACGGGAAGGACATGGGTGTTCTTGTATACTCACACTTTTCATGCAAATTAGCACAGTGTTTGGGGACACAATTTGGAAGAGACATGGAATATTCATCCAGAGTGCCTGGGACCTAACCCATTCTGGATTAGTGGTATTCCAGAGTGTAGAAATCTTAATGCCAGAAGAAGCTTATGCTTAAAAAGACTGGATCCAGCCCCACATATTCTTGAATCCTTTTGTTCTTAGGATTTTGATAAATGGATCAAAGAACGGGAAGTATATTTAGAACTGCAGTTGAGTACTTTAATCAAAACCAGCCAGTCCAGCTTGCTAAACTTTATAAATGTCTTTCTAGGTTCTTGAGTCCTTTGAGCACTTGCCACCTCTCCCAGAGCCACCACGACTACTACCTGAACTGGTAGACAAAATCCGAGACACACTTCCTCCCCAGAAGCCCGAGCTCAAAGTGAAACGGGTGCTGAGACCCAGGGGCATTGCCCTGACTTGGAACATCGCCAAAATCAATCCCAAGTGTGCTCCCGTGGAGAGCTATCACCTCTTCCTCTGCCATGAGAACCCTAACAATAAGTTGATTTGGAAGAAAATTGGAGAAATTAAAGCTCTGCCACTCCCAATGGCCTGTACTTTATCTCAGTTTCTAGCTTCCAACAAATACTATTTTACTGTCCAATCAAAAGACATTTTTGGGCGATATGGACCATTCTGTGACATAAAATCTATCCCTGGGTTTTCTGAAACTCTTACCTAAAAAAAAAGTCTTCAGTAATTATATATTATACTCCACGGTTTTGTTTTTTCATATTTGAGTTGTTGGTTTGCAATGTTCCTCTGACACTATTTGCCATCTTAAAGGGCCAGTTCAGATTGTGAACCCTTTGTATAGGGACAGTCCTCTTCCCTGTGTTTAAGTGGCCTCTCGTTTCATGAATTTCTGACTTGCATCCCATGAGTACTCCAGCGGGTATGTTCTCCAGCAGACGTTCTCGGGGACCCACATCGCTGGGCAGTGCTATGCACAGTGCCGCTGCCGACGGGGGGCCTCTGCCGGCTTCTGTCCAGAGCCCTGGCGTACGAGCCTCTGCAGGCAGTCCGCTGATGGGCGCCTGCTTCTGTGGCTAGTGCAGGTCGGTGAAAAACCCACTCGGGAGGCAGGTTCGTCACTGGGGTGTATCTCACCGAGATCTTATGTAAATGAGTGTCTTCTCTGAGGGCCATTAATTTGCCCTGTCCCTTATTTTTGTTTTTTTAGCTGTTCAGTCACTTGAGGAACAAGTATGGAGGTTTTCCTACATCTGTTTATATATGTAGATATATAATAAAATTAGTGAAACACTGTGTGCTATGTACACAAAACCTAGAGTATGTGTTATAAAAGCATCATCCCGCTGTTTCAGCTCCAGAAAATGGAGCTGCTGGCCTTAGTTTAAGGCCTTCATTTCTTGATTCTTGCTACTCTGTTCCTCTCCTGGCCGCCACTGTTACTTGGACGAAGAATGTAACACTAAAGGGCCCTGAGAGGAGCCCTGTGCGCACCCCCATCTGACGGGCATGGGAGGGAAGCTGTGGCTAGCACTGGTCACCCAAGAAACTCAACAAGCAAACAGACCGGATAAGTGTAAGTCAGGGCCCAGGGCGATGCTGAGCAAACACCACTGTTAGTAGGAGGAATAGTCTGCTCGCCAGAGACGATCTTCCCTGGTCCGCAGTGAAAGTGCAGTCCTCAGAGGCTCTGGGATTTCAAAAATTGAATGAGAAGTGGTTTTCTTTGGCATTTTATGAATGTCTTCAATCATAAATAAAGCTATTGTTTTTCAGTCTCCCATGTCTTTCTCTTCTAAAACGTTATCACTGGAAAAGCCAGATTTAGACTGAAAAGATGAGATGAGCTGCCCTCTGAGGCCTGGTTTCCAGCTCCGAGTGATGACGGGCCCCTGCGGCTCAGGACCAGGGCTTCATCAGGGGACCACCGCGCCCTGGGGGGATGCAGACTAGACACTCGCGGACACACCAGACACTCGCGGACACGCCAAGCGAAGCCCAAAGACTCGACACCTTCAACAAGATTTGGATGTGCATCACCAGAAGGAAAGTGCATCCCCAGCCAGCACATTTCTGGAATGCTGGTGGGCGCACAGATCTTAAGCGAGAGCTTTCACAATAATAGGATGAGTTAGGAAGGCTGACAGTAAGCATCTTAGGGCTGGTGCCTCAAGAAGGTGTAGAGGCGAGATTCTCACGTGTTATCCGATCAGTGGCACCAGGAGAGAGCCAGCCTAAGGACAAGAAATATTGGTACCTAGTATGATCACACAGTACACAAAGGGAAATGGATGCCCAGATTTTAGGCAGGGTGAAAGCAGAGAGGTCTTCCTCTGCCTGCCGGTGGCCTTTGACTCAACATGGTCCTTGTGCCCAATCAGCATATATGGGTTTCCTCCAACATGCATGGAAATGTCAAGTAATTCCATCTCTCCCCTGACCGAAATATCATATGAGGCCAAAAGATAGGAACTGATGGAATTGGATTTTAGGGCAGCATGATAGGGCTTTTTTTCTTTTTCTTTTTTAGTTCAAGTTTCCTCCACCCTCTGGATTTGTGGTAGTGGGTAAAATGTAGAAGTGTTGCTCTAAAGATCGCAGGGAGTTGAAACAATAAGGCTGTAGATGCTGTTAGCAATCACTGGGGCAAGGACCCATCTAGAGATTGTTTTCTTCTCTTCGATGAGGGAAAGATTGTCTGATCTGTAAAGATATTTCTACTTAAGACTTAGTTAAGGGGCACCTGGGTGGCTCAGTCATTAGGCATCCACCTTTGGCTTGGGTCGTGATCCCAGTGTCCTGGGATTGAGCCCCACCTTGGGCTCCGTGCTTGGCAGGAGGCCTACTATTCCCTCTCTCACTCCCCCTGCTTGTGTTCCCTCTCTGGCTGTGTTTCTCTAATACAATCTTAAAAGGGGGGGGGGCTTAATTTAAACTATTTCCAACCCAGTTCTCTTCCCCTGGATTCGGGGGGAATCTAGGGGGTGCATTTGGACAGGTTCAATGGAATGGATTTTCGCCAGGATAACACAAGAGGCAGAGGACACTTAATTTTGGCAACAGAGTTTTCACTTTTTGGAAACAGGGGAATACTCATTTGGGGGAGAGAGTACCTAATGGTAGACGTGACCTGTGGGATTGATGTCCAGAGTGCCTTGAAGAAAGAGTACACATAGAGCACAGGGGATGGAAGCCACACATGGGGGGTAATTACTCAGGGTCACGGTATCTTCTGGCCTGTCTGCCAATGAACCTGATCCCCACAGCTTGAGGTCAGCTCCCGCTGGGTGAACTATGCTGCTCTCTCCATGAAGAATAAATTGTCCCATAGCTAGGGACACCCTGTTGCTCACCCATCTCTTGTTCACAGTTGGGGGACCCATGAGTGGCAAGCAGAGATATGTGGGTAGTTCAGTAGGATATGACTTAGTTTCAGCCCAAATGGGCTGTGTATAAAACCAGCTTCATAAATTTATGGGCAGCAGTTATTCCTCTGAGCAAAATAATAGGCAGGCATAAGTAGGCTGGGTGATAGACCAAGACAGGGGAGAAAATCTTCACAGTTGTGCCAAAAGGTTTATGACATGGTACAAAGGTTTAGAACATGAAGCTCAGCTAACCCAAAATTGCTTTCACCAATTCATGGAATTTTCCCAGTGAAATACTCATGATTTCATTCATCAAGGAATTATTGAACATCTGCCATATGCCAGACACCAGGCCAGGGACTAACACGGAGAACAAGAGTAGATACTGTCTCCGAGCACCTGGCTAGCTCCATCAGTTGGGTGTATGCCTTCGGCTCAGGTCATTCTCAGGGTCCTGGGATCGAGGCCCTCCTCAGGCTTCCTGCTCAGCAAGAGTCTGCTTCTCCCTCTCTTTCTGCCCCTCCTCCCCACTCGCGCTCCCTCTCCACATCTCTCTGTCTCTCTCCCTCACTCTATCTCAAATGAATAAAATCTTAAAAAAATAAAAGATTACTGTTCCTGCCCTTTTTGAACTGACCTAAGGACATTAAGTAAAAAGTAAACACACAAGATTTTCAGAGAGCAACACAATGCAATCCATAAGGAAACTGAGCAGGGAGATATGGTAACACATGATGGGGGAGAGGGGCAGGCTAATCATGGAGTTTCTCAGCGGGGAGGCACTACGCCTGAAGGGGTGGAAGGACACCTGAGGGAGTCTACTGAGAGGGTTTGTGCCACACCAAGGGGTTTAACCCACACTCAGGAAAGTCCTCTAAAGGAAGAGGATTTGGGTATAACAGGGGATCCCATGGGCTAATGAAATCTAGTGCATGATTCTCACTGGATCCTGGATTCAGAAGAACAGCTCTAGAGGACGTCATCTGGACAAGTGGCAAAGTCCCAACGATGGACCAAATAGATAATAGTGCTGTGTTGATGTTAAATGATGGATGTTTAACACCATGCCTTGATGTCTCCAACTAACAAATGGTTCAAAAATATTTACTTACACACACATACACATACACACACAAGGAAATGTCAAATATGACCACAATGTTAATAGTTGGTAAATCTAAGTGGAAAGTATATGGGTATCGTATTATTCTTGCAACATTTCTGTAGGTTGAAACTTTTTAAAATAAGTTGGGGGACAAAATAATAGATCATTGGAGTCCTACAGTCCATGGAGGGTCTGGAAATCCTGATTTAGCTGAGATCTGCAAAACAGGTAGGGCTCCCCAGATGAAGAGCCCAAAGAACAACTGCAAGAGGCAGGTGGTTCAGGACAGTTCAGGGAGGTCTGCCGAGGTTGGCACGGGCTGGACCACGGACAGCAGAGTCTAGAGGACCTCCCGTACTACCTGGTCTCCTGTGGCTCGGCCTTGCCTCTGTCCCCCACCCCACATTGAGAGGGACAGTCTGCCTCTCCACTTCTTTGACTCTAGGCAGGTCTAAGACTGCTCTGAGCAATGAAACACAGGGAAGTGATGCTGTGGCAGCTCTCGGAGCTGGCCTGGCAGCTTCAACTTCCTGTTTCTTGAAAGCCAGCCACCGTCTAAAAAGTGCAACAACCCTAAGATCACCTTGCTACACGAAGCCCAGTCAGGAGACACTGGAGGACAAGATGTCACATGGTGGCAGGTGAAGGCCCCCCACGAGTGACGAAGCCGTCTTTGAAGCCGATTCTGGGCTTCAAATGCCCCAGCTAATGCCATGGGGATCAGAAGAACAGTTCAACTGAGCCCCAGTCACTCAAATTCCCAAGCCACAAAACTAACCAAAAGCTATTCTAAGCCTCTAAATTTGGGGCTTGTTTTTTGGACAGCAGCAGCACCTGGGACCCTGTTAGAGATTGGTAGCCCAAAGTCAGGAAATTGGGTCGTTATCGTAAGTAATGCTGTTATAAACATAGGAGTGCACATATGTATCCCTTTGAATGAGTGCTTGTATTTTTTGGGTAAATACCCAGTAGTGCAACTACTGGATCACCGGTAGGTCTATTCTTCACTTTTTGAGGAGCCTCTGTCCTATTGCAGCAGTATTTACAACAGCCGAACTGTGCAGACAGCCCAAGTGTCCACTGACTGATGAATGGATCAAGACGTGGTATAGATATATAATGGAATATTATTCAGTCATCAAAAGGAAAGAAAACTTGCTGCTTGCCATGACACAAATAGAGCTAAAGAGTACAATGCTAAGCAAAATAAATCATCCTGAGAAAGACAAACACCATAGGATTTCACTTGTGCACAATTTAAGAAACAAAGGAGCAAAGGGGGAGAAAAAGGAGACACCAAGAAACAGACTCTTCACTGTAGAGAACAAACTGATGGTTACTGGAGGGGAGCGGGTGGTGGGATGGGTGATGGGGATTGGACCATACTTGCCATGGAGCATACTTGCCATGATGGAGCACTGGGTGATGTATGGAAGGGGTGAATCACTATACTGTACACCTGAAACTAATATAATACTGTATGTTAACTATACCAGAATTAAAAGCAAAAAAATGCTGGGTCATTATCTTGGTAGTCACGGAGAGCCAATGATGATTTCAATCAAGATGATAATAGGGTAAGACAAGGAGGTCACTCTGGTTGCCACGTAGAAACTCAGCTGGATCCTGGATGAGGGTGGTGGGTAGACCAGGGAACCAGGGTGATTAATTACAAGTCTACTGTAATAGAATTACAAGTCTGTTGCTGTGGTCAGAACAAGAGGATAGCAGCTGGGCTGGGGTCGTGGAAGTGATTTCCGGGGGCAGGAGAATCAAGAATGCTTTCCTGGGAGCCTTCAATGTACATAACCAGGCAGACCTCAGGGTCCAGTTACTTGAATAAGGAAGGCCTTACAGGCTGGAATAAATGTGCACACAGTACTTCCTTCAGGAAAAATAACTTGGTAGAGGAAAATGTTGAATGACTGTGAAAGAAATCACTGGAAACATTTCTTTTCTTTGGAGACTATCTGATTTTTATAATTTTTTTAAGTTTTTAAAATTTTGAAATTTTTAATTTTTAAATTTAAATTCTAATATTTAATTTAAGTAAATTTAATTTAGTTTAAATAACTTTAATTTTCATAAATTTCTAAAATAAATTTTATTTTAATAAATTTGATTTGATTTAAATAAATTTCATTTAAATTTAATTTTAATAGATTTATTTTAAATTCAATTTTAATTAAAGTTTTAATTAAATTTTAAATTTAAAGTTTTGGGTTTTAATTTAAAATTTTAATTTTTAGAATTTTACAATTTTAATTTAAAAATTTTAAAAATTTTACCAGACCAAACCAAATTGCTTTGGTTCATAATCTCAGTTATAGAGCTGTATCTATCCCAGGTGAAGAGCCAAACATTGAGGGCATTGGAATGTTTGCATTTTACCTACATTCAAGGTCACAAAGTTCTTCCCTAAAAGGCCTGAGCAAACAATTTGGAAGATTGGCCACCAGGTGGCAGTATGCCTCTTCCCCACCTTTCTGAAATTGACATTAAACTTTTTTGTCCTTTTCGTGTTGAAGTGAGTTGTCACAACACTACAAGATAATATATTTAAAATATGGTGCCCGTGTAGCAAGTCTCTTACCTGATATCTAAATACAACATGGCCCTTGCCTCCCAGACCTCCACACAGATTCTGAAGGGGTTCAGAACAAATCTCCCCAAAATGTGCCACTTTGGCATGTGGACTATTGAGACCTGAAGGCAATCAAGACCCAGCAGACTCAAGAAAAAATTTTACCTCTTCTTTAAATGACCTAAAAGAATTTAGATAGGAAGCCTGGCCCAGAAAGAGCTGGGCTTTTTCGTCTGAATGACCTACCTCCACAGCCAGTGAGCCATCTTATCACCAAACATTTGCTCTTCTTGTCCTGCGAGTCAGCCCTCTCCCCACTTTGAAGGCCCAGGACCCTGTCTCATCCCTTAGCTCCAGAGGACACGTGAGCTGCAGCTGCCTGGGTTGTCCTTGGGTGGCATTGTCTTTGTGGGGCTCCAGGAGGTACTAATGAAACTTGTTTTGATCCTGTTCATCTAGCCAATGCTCATCTGATTACTGGACCAGTCAAAAACAAAAACAAAAACAAAAAAAACCCAAGAAGGGCAGAGGAAAAATGCTGTCTTTCTGGCAATTTTCAGTTGATTTCAATTTTGAACTTGATTCACCAATAACAACTGGAATTATCACAGGAGTCAGTTGGCTTTTCAAAAGCCCTTCCCTGATTGTTCTCGGTTTCCGAGCTTCGGTTCCCCTTAGAAACAAAGCCCTTGCAGGTGGATTTTATCATCTTTCCGCCTCTCTTCCTTCTTCCACCCTTTTGTCAATTAGCATTGATTGCTATAGATTAAAACCAATCACTTTAAGCTGAACCCAGCACAAGGGGAAGAAGACTCATCTCAGGAAGATTCTAGAAGCAACTTTGTCAAAATGTAGTCTGGTGGACTACACTGAATACGGCAGAGGAAGTGCACAGCGCTGATCCCCGTTACCATGCCCACCGCAGCTCTTCGCCTTTCCCAGGATAAGATAAAAACAAAATGACGCTTTCCAGCCCTCTGCAGCCCCATGCAGGCATAGATAAACAGAGACCTTCCGAGTTGTCCAGCTGGCCAGAACTTAAGGAGCAGGGGGATCTTAGGAGAGGGACCTACAGCGGCTCAATTGCGGTGTTGATTAGGGAAGGCTCACCTGCTCCAGGGAATGAACACCAACGGGGCTTTCTCCATCCTCGCGGAGCCCAGCAGCGTCTAGGAAAGAAACGTTGATCGGTCTGGCTTGGGTCACATACCGCAAGACACCTGACTGACCTGTGCATCAGACTGCCCACACGGAGGGAGAGATGATTCTCCAAAAGGAATTTGGGGTGTTATTACCAAAGCAAGGGGGGCTGCAAATTAGCCACCAAAAAAAGCAAGAAGTATCCACACGGACAATCAGTGGACCCTGCATAGGAGGGAATATTTATTTTATTTTATTTTTATTTCTGTTTTAAACAGACTATGCTGAAGTCAGGTCATGGCACTTCCAAACTGCCCTTCGGGTCCACTCTGCATTTCTCATGCTCAGTGAAACAAAGCGGAGAACCGGGCAGAGAAGAAAGGAAATTTGGGAGGGCTGGGCCATCCCACCGCCTCGTCTGCGCTGGCTAGCTTAGCCAAAGGGGCTCAACATCCTGTGAAATTCTCCCAGTTTTGCCCCACCACCGCTGCTTGTCAAGACGGCAGACCCCCAGGCCCCACCCCTGGAGGGACGGACCCCAAAAGCTTGGGGTGCAGCTGAGGAATGTGCAGCCAGCACGCCCCCTAGGGAATTCCAAGCTTTAAAAAAGGCTTTTCACGGGGCACCTGGGTGGCTCAGTCGTTAAGTGTCTGCCTTCGGCTCAGGTCATGATCCTGGAGTCCCAGGATCTATCCCCAAATCGGGCTCTTTGTTCAGGGGGGAAGCCTGCTTCTCCCTCCTTCACTCCCCCTGCTTGTGTTTCCTCTCCAGCTGTGTTTCTCTCTGTCAAGTAAATAAATAAAATCTTTAAAAAAAAAAAAAAGGCTTTTCTACCCCACCCCACCCCCAGCCATAATAAGGACGTTTTCCCGCCTAGGAGGCAGATAGGAGGCCAAACTTGAAATCAGTGGAGCTGTGGCACCATCGGGCTAGCTCCACATTTTGCCCCATTTTGCCTCCTGGGCTTCTGCCTCCTTTGCCAGAATATCAGCTGAGCAAGATGAAGGCTGGAGGGGGAGGCCGAGTGGTCACCCTTCAAAAGATACTCTGACAACTGTGTCAACTCACCCAGGGGAGGAGAGGCGGGAGCCACATGTTGCTATGCGTCCGCATCCGGAGCAGACAACTCCTTAGAGCTCCCATGTCTGCAGTTCATAGCAAAGGCTCCAGATCTCTGCTTGGAGCTCCCAGCAGCCCACCGCTCCCATTACTCCCCCAGGAAAGCTTTCCCTCCAACAGCTGCTCCACGCTTTCCTGCTCTCCCCAGCCCGAAGATCCATCTCCATGGTCAGCTCAGCCATCACCTCCTCCAGGAAGCCCCTTCTGATTCATTCAGTCCGGCTCTTTGGAGACTCTGCCTACTCTGGAGACTTTCGCACTTCTTTGAACCATCAACTGATTAACTGTGGTGAAAAATAAAACATATGAGATCTACCTAAAGTTTTGGATGTCTGCTACCATTCACCTTAAGCACTCCGGGGTACAGGAAATCTCTAGGATGGCTTCAGAGCTGCATGAGCGCAAGTCTGTACCCCCTGAACCCCAGTTCCCCCTCCCCTCCCCCAGCAGCTGGCAACTCACATTCTTACTTTCTCTTCCTCTGAGTCTGACTCCTTGAGGTCAAGTGCTAGCAAGAGGTGGAAACAAAGTAAATGTCCATCAACAGCGTCCAGTGGATAGAGCAAAGATGGGGTTACAACCGAGTACAACTTGGGTGTAAAGAAGGAAATCAGGGCACTGCCGCATTGTGGATAAAGCTGGAGGCCGTTACGCCAAGTCAGACCAGCCAGTCACAGAAGGTCAGAGACTCTACGATCCGGATTTAGTGGATTGCACCTGAATTACAACGTGGACCAGAGACAGGTTCTCCGCCCCGGGCTACTCGTTGGAATCACCTGGAGAACTTGAACAGCTTCCACTCCCAGGCGGCTGCCCAGACCAGTAAATGACCCCTTCTGTGGGATCTGGGTTCAGAAGCACCGGGGCTCCAGTATGAAGCAAGTGTAAGAACCCACGATCCGGGGTCGAATAATCCAACTTCAAGCTTTGAATCACCCACGCACTGGGCAGGTGGCCTTGACAACAGTAAGAGATTAACAGCCGCCATTGCCCCCTGAGCTGCCGTCACCGCCAGTCCCATTTTCTAGGAAGCAGAGGCCCAGAGAAATCCAGCACTTGGCTGTGGGGCACACAGCACCGAACCCCTGGGCTCTGACTGGGACGGAGGCAGCCAGCTCCACGGGGTCACCCTAACCCTTGTTCCCAGGGAGCTACTTCCTCGTGATCCAGATCTCACACCTTTTGGAAAAAGGGCTGAAGGGATTTCAAGATCTTTTCTTCTGGACCCCATCCCAGGCTGCCACAGGAGGACAGAGGATGACAAAGAAGAAGGGAGGGGGCTGCTCTTCTGGCTGAGCTCTGGTCTCCCGCAGCTCCCTCGGCCGCCACCCCCCTCCCCCCCAGATGAGGCAGCAGCCTGTCCTGGCAATTCAACTTCTTCTGGAAAAATTTAAAAATCTGTTATTCAAGGTGAACCCGGTGCCAAGGTCAGGTCACACCTCCCTTTCCTCGCGTGTGTCCAAGCCCCTGGTGAAATGACGCTATTATCCTTCTACCAACACGGAGCAGCAATTTCTTCTTGGTTCCTCCTGTCCCTGTTCCAGCTGATGACAAATATTGAGCAAATGCGCAGTTGCATCTTGGGGACCAGGAACATCTTGTGCTGTTTTCCCGTGGGTTCAGACATGCCAAGGGCCACAGTGGGGCAGCTGTCATTGGCTTTGCCCTGTTCTCCCGCGAGGAGCGGTGAGTGGCGTGGGGCCAGCCACCCTCAGAATTTCCAGCAGTGCCCTTGCAACCTCCCAGAGGATCACCCATCACCGTATTTCCTGGTATATTAAATCCCACAGCAGTAAGTGGTCCCCATCTGAGGGCAATGTTGCCTCCGCTCCCCAGGGGCATTTAGCAAGATCTGGAGACTTTTTTTTTGCGCCCACAATTTGGTGTGGGTGGGGAGAGTGTCTCCTGGAATCTAATGGGTGAAAGCCAGGCATGCTGATACTGTCTGAGATGAGTAAGACAGCCCCCACAACGGAGAATTATCTGGTCCCAGATGTCCACAGGGCCAACATTGAGAAACGCTGGTTTATACTAGGGAGCTCTTACATCGGCTGAGTTTGGAAGAAAACATTCACAAATACTTTTGATAACGTCATTATTTAAAATGACTTCAGAGCGGTTTTGCACTGAAAAGAGATTCTTGTCTCATCGACAGACAAATGCACAAAGATGTGGTATAGTGGGGCATAAACAATGAATCCTGGAACACTGAAAAAATAAAATAAGCTATTAAAAAATATGTGGTATATATCTACAACGGAATACGACTCAGCCATCAAAAAAATGAATCTTGCCGTTTGCAACGGTGTGGATGGAACCAGAGGGTATTATACTCATCGAATCACTCGGAGAAAGACAATCACCATACGATCTCACTCATGTGGAATTTAAGAAACAAAACAGAGGAGCAATCGGGAAGGGAGGGCAAAATAAAGCAAGACAAAATCAGAGAGAAACCAAAACTCTCTCAGTCACAGGAAACAAACAGGGTTGCTGGAGGGGTTGGTGGGGGCGATGGAGGGATAGGGGTAGCGAACTGATGGACACTGAGGAGGGCACGTGATTAATGAGGACTGGGTGTTATATAAGACCGATGAATCACTGAGCTCTACCTCTGAAACTAATAATACATTTTATGTTAATCAATTGAATTAAAAAATCATACGCATAAAAATTAATAGAGCTAATGAAAATCGGTACATAGCAATGCTCTGAAGGGATAGAGTACGGTAAGGAGGAATGACTCCCATCCGCTTTGATCAGCTGTGTAGGATTTGGCTAAACTGGATGTTGAAAGAATCTCTCTTTGCTCCGAGGGCTTTATTGTTGTTATGCAGCCTTTCACCACTAGGGGGCGGTAGTACCTGCTTTTCACTTTCTGGCCAAAGGGCCTCCTGAAGTCCATAAAGCAAACGTTTTGGAAACAGAATAACTTGGGGATACATATTTTTTGGAGAGATGAAGGAGCTACTCATATATATGTTCTAGTGTTTACCTCCAAATGTAAAATTAAAAGTCATCTGATTTAAGGACATAGGTCTGATCCCTGAAAATGATGATCTGCAAACTTTGGGATCACCCGAAAAACCTGCAAGTCCTAAAATTCAGATATTGGATCAGTCCCTTTGAGATTTAACGGGTCTATAATCTGCATTTTTCACAGGTATTCCCTACATGATGTGTGCTCTAGGTAGTTCCATTGCCCGCCCCCCCCCCCCGCTCCCAACACAGCCCTTCTCTATTTTATGACCCCAAACAGAAGTCTGCACTAACAGGTTACAGTAATGGCCTCCATACTTCGCTCCTTCCCGCCCTCCCCTTCTCACCCCCATCCACCGCAAGGTGACTGTGTGGTCCTCTCCCTGAAGGAGGGAGCTGGTTTCCCCTCCTTGCCCCCGGGGAAGATCTGTACCACACTTGGCTGATGCAAGGCAGCAGGAGGGGAACCCCAATTGCAAGCCTAAGAGAATGTATAGATTTCCCCTCGCTCTCCTGCATCTCTGCCATCTCTGTGAGTCTACACCTGAGCCAGTCTGATCCAGGACGGGAGAGGAGCTACAGAACAAGGCTGAGTGCCTTGGCCATCTCGGGCGAGGCCAGTCTTCATCTGCCAACACCCAGACTTGGGGCCAAGTCCAGCCAGGAGCAGCAGAGCTGCCCAGCCCACGTCCAGCTGAACCCAGATACACGAACAACAAACGCTAGCTCATCCACTCCCATCCTGCAAGGGGCCACCATCAATCAAAGGAGGTGGTTTTGGGGAGAAGAGAGACCAAAGGCAATGGCTCTGCCTCGGTGCTGTACTTAACTGCTCTTCTCGCTTTCCCACCAATAAAAGTAGTGCGCGGTGTCTGCCCTCTCTAGCCGACGGGTTGCTGTGAGAATCAAATGTAATGATACAATTCATGGGAAGATGGTCTATAAGCCGGTGTTCTGGGAGGCTCTGTGAGCCCTTAGTGTCCTCCGCACCATGTCCCGCACATGGGCTACCTCACTGAATCCCTGCAACCCTGTGTAACAGCTGGTCCCGAGGCTCGGTCCCTTCTGCCCTCAGCCCTCCTAATGCAGGTCTTAGCACTGACGTCATGCCAGCAGTGAGTCCTCTCCTCCCCTGAGTTGCTGTCTTCCCATCACCCTATTTCCTTCCCGTGCTGTGTCCCAATTTGTAATTTTATTTCTCTTGCTTGTTGTCTGTTTGCCCTCCCTACAATGCAAGCTCCATGAGAGTGTGGGACCTTCCCATCTGGCCCATCCTGGTGCCTCTGTGCCTAATTTCATATGGTGCATAGTGGGTGCTGGACGCGTATGGGCAGAATGGGAGACCAGATGGCCTGAGCATGACTCCCATTTTGCAGATTAAGACATGAGGTCTGCAGCGTCTCAGTCGCTGGGTCTGTCTGGTTCTGCCGCCCATGTGTCTTAGGTGGCCTGACTTTGCCTCCCAGGGAGGATTTGGTCGGTCGAGGAAGTCCAGGGCCATGGGCTTGAGTGGGAACGAGAAATGCAGCTATCAGAAAAGACAAATCAAAGCCCCTGACCCAGGGGCAATGAGTCAGAAACCTCATCCCCTTAAAAAGCCAGACACGCTCTGTAATTAGCACACTCCAGACACCTGGCCAAGCGGCCTCACCCGCCAGCCATCTGCAAAGGATTATACATTGCCCTCCTGGGTCATTGCCACCCCAGAAGCTCGAGTGCGGTCAGAAGAGGGATGAGAGTGTGGGGTGTGGCAGGCTTCCTCAGAGGCTGGAGGCCTCTGATCATACATACCCAGGTGTGGCTACACCAACATACGTGTTGTATTGGGATGTCCCATGAGGCCAGCTTGAAAGAGGAGACTCAGAGAAAATTCCCACAGGGAAGAACCAGGCACAGTGTGAATTCCCTTACACCAGCGAGGGCACTGGCTTATGGGGTTTTTTATACTGTTATTACAAGGAAAATACCCCCAGTGGTACCCAGCTAATTTAGGTGGTACCTACAGTCATACCACGTGGGGGAAAGTCACTGTCTTCTGAACAAGCAGCGATGGTCCCGATCCTACTGTAACACCTATCCAGCTGTTCCTAGCCTCCCTTCTTCCTTGGAAAAGAGCAGTCCTTACGCTCAAAACCTCCACCATACTATACACTCATTTTAAATCCTATCTAGGTCACTTGGGACAACGGATGCTGGTTTTCAACTTACCTGATACTTTCCTTTGGAATAAATGTATTTGCGTAAAAGACAGCTGCTTTAAAGAACAATGCTCGGCAAATAGTGCAGGCTGTCCATGCCTATAGGCAAAGGGCAGCGGGTAAGGGACGTGTCCATAAAGCTTGCGAAGCACGAGCTTAGCTGTGGATAAACAGGGAACCGGATTCTGATAGGATGTAGCTGTCATATGCACTGGGTTTCACGGCCCAGCCTTTGAACTTCCTTCCTCTGTTGGGGAATCGCCTTCCTTCTGAGCCTTGGTGGATTGCGGACCTTCAGTCCCAGTGCAGATGCTGACAATGCCCGCTGACTAGTTCCCAGCATCCCTTGCAGCGAGGGCGTGGTCACATGACTCGGTCTCCACCAATCAGGAAGACGCACCGTGCCGGGCTTTGCGTCCAGACCCACGAGGGTAGCACGGGTAAGTTCGGCGGAGCGATGGGCTGTGTAAGAGCAAGTTCTCCGCGCAAAGTACCGTCTCGTGTTGTGCGCAGTGGTCTCCTTGGCAAACCGTTCTCTGCAAGGATCTGAGGCAATGCACGGGGCTTGGCTGCATTCTTTCAAAGCCTGTGCGCTACCTTTTTTCCTGGGCAACTGCTGTTCACTAAATCAGCAGAGCCGAGGGCGGTGAGGACCCGCTCTTCCAGGCTGGGAAGTGGAGGCCCCTCCATTTTCTTTTTCTTTTTTCTTTTTTCTTTTTTTTTTGCAAGACATTGGTTTAACGCCAGGCTTTGGCAAGCCTCTCTGTAACGGGCCCGGCAGTGAATCTATCAGGCTTGGTGGCTAGCACGGTCTCTTTGGCAACCAGATCATCTCTGCCTTTGGTTTTTTGTTTGGTTTTTAAGATTTTTCTTGTTTATTTGAGAGAGAATGAGAGCCTGAGCAGGGAGAGAGGCAGAGGGAGAGGGGGAGGGAGAAGCAGGCTTCCTGCTGAGCGGGGAGCGGACACAGGATTCGTTCCCAGGACTCCGGGATCCTGACTTGAACGGAAGGCAGATGCTTAATCGACTGAGCCACCCAGGCGGCCTAGAGAGTAGCCATGAACAATGTGTTGGTTAGCATGTGCGGCTCAGGTGGTGTACTGGATTCGGCCTGGGGACCAAATGTTTACCCCTGGTTTAAACTGTTACCTGTCTCACCAACCATGTACCCCTGGATGCTGTCATAGCAGGAAGAGTTGTAGAAACACGTTGGGCTTGTGCCATGTTCAGCTTCCTGGAGTTTTCACTAAGCTCCATCGAGAAAACTCAATCTTGAGCAAAGGGTGGTTCATCAAACAGCAAAAGTGGAAGAAAATACGGCTTTACTGAGATTCTTTCTGCCTGAAGCCTACAGTCTAAACTGATGGTGAGTCGAGGGATTCAGAGATTAGCAGGGAAGGACGACTCAAATTCTAAGCCAGGAACAGGCCCAGTTGGCCCGTCAAGGATGAGATGATAGTTTAGGTGTTACAGGCCACCGAAGGTCTTTGTTGCATTCTTCTTTGCGTTTCCCACCACTCTTTAAAAATGAAAAAGCGTTCTTAGCTTTGGGGCCATGAAGAAGCAGGGTTTCGACTGGCAAGCCCATCCTGTGCTAAGCCCTGCTCTAAACTACAGGTCAGGGACATTTTTCACCAAAAGACCAAGTTCAGGGACGCCTGGGTGGCTCAGTTGGTTAAGCGACTGCCTTCGGCTCAGGTCATGATCCTGGAGACCCAGGATAGAGTCCCACATCTGCTTCTCCCTCTCTCACTCCCCCTGCTTGTGTTCCATCTCTGGCTCTGTTTCTCTCTGTCAAATAAATAAAATCTTAAAAAAAAAAAAAAAAAAGGCCAAGTTCAGGGACATAGATGGGATTATGACAGCTTGTCGTTATGGCCTCAAGAGACACGGGATGAAGAGATGGGAGTTCTCCAGCTCAAAGATTAGGCCCACCTCATAAAAGACCATAAGGCAGAATCACCCAGCTCTGCTGCTACTGGAAACTTGGGCCACTGGGCATTGATTCTCCTTCCGCTCAATGCAACAGGATCATTTATGATAGCCATCCTGCTCCTTTCCCCCCTTACATATTGGGGATGTTGGGTATCTATGACTTAGCTTCTGGTCACAGGCTGTCAGGCCATGAGAGCCACATCTGGTCCTGATAAAGAGGAAAGTCAATGTCACCAGATGCCCACTGAGCTGGAAGTACTAACTGGTTTTGGCTCCAGGCTGTGTACTTCTTGGGAAGGGGTTAGTACATTTCATGAATAAGAATCTTAAAAATTCTTACGGAGTTGTGTGTGGATATGGGGCGGCCCAGGGGTGGACTGGGGCAGACAGTGTGGGTCACCTCTTCTCTTTTCTAGAATGTGCTTCCTAAGTATATATTCCTTGTTGAAGGAATCTGATCCCCAGGTCAGAGAGCAATGCTAAGCCTGGTCATTTTAATGGCCTCTGCCAGTGTCTTAAGCATGAAAATCAGAATCCTCAGGCCAGGGACATCGGGAAGAGTTTGCCAAAGGGTTCTAGGAAAACTCTTCTTGTTCCTAAAAAGAGACACACAAAAAGACAGTTCCCCTCTCGTTTGATTAGACCAGAGGATGGCCAACGTTTTCTGGAACAGGTCAGATAGTATTAGGGACTTTGCAGCCATGTGTGTCCTATGGTGACCACTAGTGAAGCAAGAAGGCAGCCAGCGTGATATCCAAACCAGAGGGCATGGCCACGTTCCAATAAATCCTTATATATGGACACTGAAATTTGAATTTCATGTAATTTTCATGTGTCACCAAGTATTCCTCTTTTCACTTCTTTTTTCCCCCCAATGGGACTAAGGTAAGTCTACAGCAGGACCAAGACTAGGGACCTAATACTGAGCACAGTGCTTAGGCCGTAATATATACACTAATACTTGGTGAATTAATATTTATGATGTCCTTATGATGAAGTGATACCTTTTCATAAAAATGAACACCCCATCATTAATGCAACAATAGAGCACCTAGATGTAAAGTGATATTGACAGATCCAAAGGGAGGGATATAGTAGTAGTAGTAGTAGACTTCTGTACCCCACCATCAGCAATGGGTAGATAATCCAGGCAGAAAATCCATAAGGACACATTGGATTAGAACCAGACTTTAGACCAAGTAAACCAGACAGACATCTACAGAACATCCCCTCCAAGAGCAGCAGAGTACACAGTCTTCTCAAGCACATGTGGAACATTCTCCAGGATGAATCCGGCTAGGCCACCAAGATCTGGTGAATGAATGAATGGTAAGCTTTCTTCCAAATGGAAGAAATACACAAAATTGAGTTCTCTGGGGTGGCCACCATCCACCTGCCATTTGAACCAAAAACCAAGCCAAACCAACCCACAAAAAACCCTAGAAACACCAAGAATACAGACAGTAACCTCTGAAGGTTTTAGTTTGCAACTCCCGTGTAGAGACAAGGAAATGTGAGTTCCCAGATCAGTTGCTTTTACTACCTTTGGCATTCCTTAGGTAGAAATTCAAGATCTCTCTCTCTCTCTCTTCATCTGTTTATGTACCTACATACCAACCTACCTGCCTATGTATCTATCATCTCTTTCTTTCTGGATGAATTTTTCATTTTTTAGCAGAGTGTGCCTTTCATCATCACCCAACCCTTTAAAGCAAAAATCTTTATCAAGCAAACTACAGAACAGGGCTGGCTCTGAAATCCACAGGGACCACTGCCAACAGAAAATGGGCTATTGGCTCCACTATCATAAAGAATTTAAAGATGACACTAACAGATCGCCAAACAAGCATGGGGTCCCGAGCCCCTGCGGGTCCTTCTTCCAGGAAGCTTGTTCCATGAGAGGCCGAGGGGTTGGAGGATGTCCTGTGATGAACTGTCAGACATTAATCGGTTGCGGCAAAGACGGTGATTATCTGGATGAGTGACCACATGGCGCCCTGTCGCTCGAAACGGCGGCATCGTTCCCTGGCTGTTGGGACAGTTGGGACATTAGAGACTGGTGCCCGGGGCAGTCTGGTTCCAAACTTAATTTGTCATGTACAGTGTCACATTATATAAACTATAGGAAACAGACTACTCTAAAGGCACATGAAACAGAATGTGTCTAACTACCTTAAACTCACATTTTGTCCCCAAGCCGAGATTCAAATTTAGCCCTGAGGACTTTCCCTCGCATTTCCCCCTAAAACCACTGCTCCCCAGCACACAAAACTGTCTCATCTGCCATATCGTTAAGTGACCTTTCATCTATTAGCAAGTTATTTCCCCATCCAGGCAGACTTTTTTTTTTTTTTTAAGATTTTACTTATTTATCTGACAGAGACGCAGAGAGAGAGGGAACACAAGCAGGGAGAGTGGGGGAGGGAGAAGCAGGCTTCCCGCTGAGCACGGAGCCCAGTGTGGGGCTTGATCCCAACTCTGGGATCACGACCTGACCCAAAGGCAGATGCTTAATCGAGAGCCACCCAAGTGCCTCGATCCGGGCAGATTTTAAACAAAGCCACAGCTCCTGTGGATTTTCCAGTTGTTTAGCCTGTGCAACTCTGGGCTCGAGGTCAGGGTTTCTTCATCACCAGTAAATACAGAGCACCCCAGGACTCCAGTGCACACAGGCACACAACCTACAGGAGAGAGGATGGGGGGGACGGGGCAGGGAACATTCCCAATTTTTCCATATTCAGGTCCATTGAATAGACACATTCACTCAGAGCAACAAATCAATCCTCCAAACTCATCTGAATAAAGACCCAAAGTAATTTTAATGCAAATAACAAAACAAGTTAGTCTGTCTCCATCCACAGCCCCTCCACGAAAGAATTACAGTACTTTATAAAAAGGTTCTAAAAGGCGCAAACTACAGTTCCTTCAAATACAGCTGTTTTGAGTAACATGTTTGGTCCTAATATTTGCTTCTTGGATGTCTCAGGTCATTTTCTGTGTTGGGGTTGGCCTCGAGTAACTGGTAATAAGCACCGAGTGAGGGCTGGTTCTTCCCTACAGGTAAGGAGTTTGGACAGTCTTCTCCTCGCTTTCCCGGTGTAGGTCGCACCAACGGGGTTGGGGGCAGGGCAGCTCTCCTATTTCACAAAACCCTGGTATCACAGATGGAGGTGGTGACCACCCAGAAAAATCCATGGGGTCCTCTCAGCTGCTCAAGTTTGGGGGAAGGATATTCACACACTGCCTGGGAGAGGAGGCTTTCCAGATTTCTGGCTCTAACAGTTTTCATTTGTTCCCACTGTGGCTACGAGAAAAATCTAGAAAAGCCACCTGGGTGGAAAGCCCTGGGGCACGTAGCCCCACCTTCCTCCTTGAGGCTCATGTGGCATCCTGCAAACCCAGTGGTGTGACCCACACTCCTGCCCATGGCAGGATAATGGGAGCTTGCTGTGGAGGGAGGTGGTGGCAGTGGTCCTGTCTCTGTCCCTGTGTCACTCTGCACAGTGCTGGGCTCCTGTCTCAGAGAGGATGTCTGCATTTGCTTGCCCTGTGTTTTGAGAGCCTCACACAGTGCCTGGTACACAGTAAGCACTGACTAGTCTGTTGAAAATGAACGAGGGAGCAAGTGAGTGGAGGGAGAGAAAATCCAGTCCTGCTCTGGTGTCCGTGATGGCCCTAAATCACTCAAACCAGACATCTTCCCAGCTCCATGGGACCCGCGCTGATGAAGGTCAGGTGCAGAAGTAGGGAGATAGCACCAGCGCGGAGATGGGGCGGGCAGGTCCCCCACGCGGCCCCAGCACATGTCCCCAGCAGCGCGCTCAAGAACCAGGAGGCTACAGACAGTGAGGAGCGGAGAGCTTCTTCCACGGGCCCTTCCTGGGGTCACCTTCCTTGCGGCACACGCGCCCTGCCTCCACCGCTCAGGGCAGGCTCCCCACGGCATGCCGCAGGACGGTCTCAGAATGCCAGGAGCGCTCTTCACCCAGACCCTGGCAAAGCACATCCCCCAGGGAGGCAGTGCGCACACTGAAGCTGGAGAGCCACGGCCATTTGGAAGCTTCTCGCGGCTTCGTTTGCTGTGGGACCCCAGGCCCCTCCAGAGAAACGCCCTCTGGGGGTAACCCAGACCACACGGCCCAGTGAAGGCGCTCTGAGTGGCTGGGTAGGTGGTATTTCAGCCCATTTAAGTGCCTCCAGGAGTGTTTAAAGATAGGCAGGGACGGAACAGGCTCCCAGCCACCCACAGGCCTCGCTTTTGAACCCGTGGTTGTGTTCTCTGCCACCTTCCTCAGTGTGTGATTCCTTTTCCTAAGTTTTCCAGCTGCCTCCTCCACGGGACGGTGAGCCCCAGAAGAGGCTGTCCCCACACAGTATCGCCTACGCTGGGCATGAACCAAGCCCTCCATGATTTATGCTGTTGAATGAACAGTGGTGGACCTCTGCAGGAGGGAGGTGGAGGCCAGCAAGCCTTAGAAGGCAGGACAGGAGGAGAAGGGAGGCCGCAGCACCCCGAGGCTGTCTGGCTGGCTGTGGGGGTGCGGGGCTCGGGCTGCTAACTGCAGTGAGCGGCTGCAGGAGAGATGGGGAGCCGGGGGCGTTGGAGGCCCGTGGAGGCTGGCACCTCGTCATCTCAACATGGCAAGATCTTTAATACTTATGAGGCAGCTCTGCTCGCCTGACCCCGGGGCTGTGGTCCTGAGCTTCAGGGCGCTACGTGTCACCGAGGACCTGGTCAGAAAGGCAGGTGCCCAGGCCCCGCCCCTGCAGATTGATTCTGTAGGTCGAGGGAGGGCCCCCGTTACTATGTTTGCTGGGGATCACATGCTGAGATTCTTTGCCTTAGGGTGAAGCCTTAGGGATCGGAGCCTTAGGGATCCGACCCCAAGTTAAAGATCAAGATCGCTGTCCCTAAAGTAAACAGGTAACAGTATCAGCAAAGGTGGGTGGCCCTTTCTGGACCCAGCCCAGCACAGGAGGGCCGGCGCTCCCGTTTGAGTATAGACGTGACAGCAGGGGCGACCAGTTTCTCACATGGAACTTGGCAAAACATCTGAGGAGGCTTCACCCCTCACCCCACCTCCAGCCCTGACCCAGGAAGAAGGGGGAGGGGAGGCTGAGCTGAGCGGGGGAGGGGCTCGGTGTGGCTCCTACCTAGGGAAGGATGTCCCCCAGACCTAGAGGTCTTGGTCTCTTCTCACATCACAGCACTTCCCCACGGCTAAGAGAGCTCCCGCAGAACGTTTATGGGTTTGAGCATCACTGGATTTGGGGCTTTGGCTGAGACTTCAGATGGGCAGGAATTCCGAATTCCGCCTTCATCATTTATTCTCTGATCTCAAGAATGCAAAAACTCTTCTTTCTCTTTTTTCTTTCGGGGTTTTTTTTTTTTTTTTTTTTTGGCTTTTAAAGGAAATAATATGTTTGCTAGAAAAACCACACACAAAAAAATGGATTATATACAAAACGGTTATCTGAATGTGGACTTTGTACTGCGGCAAAAGCCACCTAGCTCCCGGGGTTCTATTTGCGCTTCCTCAGGATCAGGTACATGAGGCCGCTGATGAAGGTGAAGGCGAAGGCCACCCAAGCCAGGATGAAGGAGTAGCCGTAGCTGCCGTCCTTGGTCAAGGTATAAAACTGCGAGTTGCTCTCGTGAATGTCTTCACGCCGGTCGGTATATATGGAAGCCGCAATCATGACACACAGGCCTGCCGAAAGCAAGCAAATAAATCAATCATAGACCACGTTACAGAGGGTGCCACAGACCCGAGGGGGCCACGGCCAGAAGGGAAGACACACTGAAGCTCTGATTATTGGTGGGTATTTATTGTGGTCCATGGGAAAGATCACAACTAATTATTTCATGGTGGGTCACGGCTGCCCACCCTGTATGGCTTCACTTCCCGCTTGTTGCTAGCTGAGCCCGATTTTGCCTGGGCAGCTGGATCCCCAGCCCAGAGGCTAAGTTGTAACTGGTCTAAGCCATGGGTCAGCCAGACAGAGAACCGTTCAGGGTCTGAGTGCCACACAGTCTTTGTTCCAATGACTCAGTCGTGGTGGTGGTGGTGGTGGCGGCAGCACAGGCAAAATGCAAATGAGCAGGCATGGCTATGATTCAGTAAAATGTTATTTACAAAACCAGGCAGTGAACCAGGTTTAGCCTGCGGACCATACTCTGCCAACCGCCCCCTTCCCCTAGGCAATCCTGTTCCTGTTTACTTCCAACAGTGTATGGATCCATATGTGTCCGAGTTCTGGCCACACAGAAATGCTTCAGTGAAACATATTACCCCTTGGAAAGAGACAGAGAGGGAGGAGAAAGCCTTTTTTGTTGCTATGCTTTCCCTTGTTACTGCTTCAGATACTGTCGGGTCAGGAGGAACATCTGGAGCTGCAGCAGCCTCTTGGGGGCCACGAGGAGGTCAGCGCTGGCACTCTGAAACTGGAAGCACCAAAGGGTCAAGTGGAGGTTCTTGACGCCGCTCAGCTGCCGTGCCAACAATGGCACCTTCCACCTTTTTGTTGTATCAGAAAAGCAACAGTCTTTGCGGCTCAAGTCATTGTTAATTGGATTTTTCTCATTCTCGAAGTCAAAAGCATCCTGAGTGAATCACCAACGGACGTTAGTGGCAGGATGAGGTCAAGTACTCTGGTCCTCCGTGGGGAACCTGCGCCTCCTCCCTCTGTACTGAGATAACACACCCTCGACGGCAACTCCTACTTACCCTACAGATCTTGGCTGAGGCTTCGTGTCTTCGGCATACCTGCCCTGACCCTCTACCTAAATCCAGACTCTGAGGTATAAAATGGCTTCTCTTTCCAGAGCCTCACCTGCCACGCAGCTCCTGGCTCCTACTCGTGCTGGCTGGGAAGGGAATGCTTATTCCAGGAAGCCCGTCATTGTACTTACATGACATGAGCTGGATGATGGAGGTCAGCACGAACCTCTCTCCCTGCTTGAGGCGGAAGAGCTGGAGCACAAAGATTAGGAAGGCGATGCAGCAGAGAATGGTGGACAGAATCATGGTGGCCTGGACCGCCTGCATCATGGAGTAATCTGTGGGGAGAGGGCAAGAGAGCGGGGCTGAGGACTGCAGACCCTCGGGCCCCTCGAGCAGGCACAGCGACATGACAGAGTGGGGACGACGGGAAGCAGGAGTTCGGTTGCACAGTATGAGCACAAGAACAGCCGAGGGATCACCCCAACATCCCCTCCCGTGGCGTCTGTTTGTGAACTCGACCAGAGGGTCCCCAACATCCTTTTCTGGAAAATGGAATGAGAACCACCTGCTCTGTCATTCTTCTCAGTACACGGTTGGGGATTTTTTTTTTTTTTTTTTTTTTAAGTACAAACCCTCAGGTTCCAACCTGGCAGATTCTGGTTCGGAAGGTCAGGATGGAGGAGTCAGGATTAGGAGTCTCCAGAGGGACGCTGGGGAATTTGGGGCTCACAGGGCTGAGTGACCTTCAGAAAGTGCTCTGTGGACTGCCTAATACCCCCTGGAAAGAAGAGAGTTAGCCTTGTGACCACTATTTAGGAAAAGAGAAAAGGAGGCGCTCCCTTTCAGATAGCGGGGCTTGGCAGAGGGAAGTCTCAGCGCCGAAAGGAGCTGGTCTTGGCTGGAGGCCACGGCACAGGAAGGCCACGCTGCGTGTGCAGAGCGGGGGTCAGGAGCACAGATTGCTGCCACCCCCATGGTTCTATCTCTCCCCTAAACAGCTTCCATCGCCTCAGGCAAAGGAAGTGGAAGGAATTCTTCTATATAAGGATTTCAGAGGGTGCTGCAAGAGGGGAGTCCCAGGTAAGGGCTGAATGCTATCACCAGGACTCAGCTAACAGAGCTGAGGGGACAGTGGCCAAAGTTGCACAGGAAAACCTAAGAACAATCCTTCTTCTTTTTCCTTAAATTTTTCCTGAAACTGACAGCAAGGAAGCGTAATCCCTAAGTACGTCATGAAATGTTTGCAGCAACGGACTCTGCTGGCCATACAGTTCATCCTGGCCGTACGTGGGACTTGCCCCAGAGCACCTAGGCCCTCGCCTCGTTCCTTATGCTGCGGAAAGAGGCCCGACCCATGCACACACAGACACATTGTCCGACTCCGTCTGTGTGAAGTCCAAGAACACACGGAAGGCAACTGGGGTGACAGAGGTCAGAAGTGGTTGCCTTCGGGACTGGGCTTGTGGGAAACGAGGGGAAATGGGCCCATGGGAACTTTCTAGGGTGACAGGAAAATTTTCTATCTTGCTTTGGATGGTGGTTATGTGGGCATATATATAATTGTCCAAACTGTTTAAGCCGAGCCCTTCAGAAGTGCATTACTTGTTTGTAAATTACAGCTGCATGAAAAATACAAATCAGTATGCTACACGGAGAGGAAAGAAGTCAGGATCTCTGGTGTTGGAATGAGGCACAGGGGTAAGGTTCCCACAGGCAAGTCCACCGTGGGGCCAAGGTTGTGATCCTCTGGCTAAGAGTAGTAGTTCCCAAATTGGCCCCATCTCAGAAATTACCTGTAGGCTTGTTAAAAATACAGATTTCTAAAAAACAAAAAACAGACTCCTAGACCCCCCTCTCCCTGAGACTATGGCACAGTGGTTCTGGGGCGGGCACCAGGAATCTGTATTTGCCCCCCCCACCCCCCGCCAAGGACGGTCCAAATACCGATTGCTGCAGACCGTTTCCATCTCCTTAAAATGCCTATCTCAAATCCTAACCCCCAACGATGGCACTGGGACGTGGGGCCTTTAGAGGGTAAATCAGGAAGTGAGGGCAGAGGCTGCATGAATGGGGTGGGAGGGCACCTGGGACGAAGAGTTGGAGCAGCCCGTTGCCCCTCTCTGCCCTCTGCCCTCTGTGAGGCCACGCGGAGAAGGTGGCTGCACACAAACCAGGAAGACAGGCCTCACACCAGATCTGCTGGCACCTTGTGAGATGCAGAAGCTCTGCTGGGCCCAGGAACAGAGAAGGGAAGGGTGCACTCAACTCGGCTGGGCTTACCACACCCCCAGCCCCTGGCTTCTGTATACCCCTCCTGTCTCCAGCTCGCACGGAGCCCTCAGTCAGGCCCCTCAGGGGGGACCCTAAGAGTACGGGGGAGGGCGTGGAAGCAGCGATCTGGGGAGCCCTTAGCCTGAGCTAAGGTGTTGCCTATCAGCTTGGCACTCACCCTGAAAGGACGCGTCGATCTCTGTACAATTCGTGTTGTTGACACACACTCTCCAGACATCTGCAAAAAACTCTTCTCCTACCCACCAGGCCTGCAAATGCAAAGGGAAACACAGTAGGGGCTGGTCCTTAACCAGGAAAACACCCTCTTCTACTCGGCTGCTAGGCACAGCAGTCAGTCAGTATTTGGGACCAGCACTTCTCCATCCTCGCCCTGGGGGGACTCGGGTTAAAATGCAGATGCTGACTGAGAGGTCTGGGGTGGGGCCTGGGATTCTGCATTTCCAACAGGCTCCCCGATGCTGTGGGATTGCTGAGAAATAAGACGCAGGCTGGCGGACCGGGCCCTCCCATGGCATAGGGTGCTGACAAGGCTCAGTTGGGTGGGCGGTGGGGGGGGTCACAGGCGTGCATAGTGGTTAATCCAGGAACTACAGGGGTGAAGTCAGGGGGGTCAGAGAGGCTGGAATCCAGGGGCAAGGCCTGGTCGGAGGGAAAGATCAGACAAAACCCTCCTGCTTTCAGTGCAAGCGCGTGCTCCCTCTCTGTGCTTCTGCGGCTCCCCGCCCCCCCCCCCGGAGGGCCCTCCTTCTGCCCTCCAACCACTCAAAGACACGAATCTCTCCCTCTCTCCCTCTCGTCCTCCAGTCACTCGAAGGTCACTGAACTCCCACCGTGTGCCGGCTCTGTGTCAAATGCAATTTCTAGCTCATAATGATATCCCCTGACTCTCTGAGCGGCAAAAACAAAGCCTGTGTCTTCTCAGCAGTGCAGAGCAACACAGACACCGAAGGGTACCCCAAAGGGTTAACGGGGGCTGAGGACGATGGCTTTTCTGCCCTGAGGCCTGTCCATCCCTTTCACCATGTCTGGGACCCTTTCAAGATCCCAAAGACGTGGGCGCAAAGCTTGGGGAAAGGAGACTCTGGAAGAACGTCAGAGTAGTGAATTTATCTCACTGAGCCTGGTCCTCTGAGTAATGACAGCCCCAAATGCTTTAAGCCACAGCAGCAGCGTGAGCTCTGCCGACTTTCACAGCCTTCAGGAACCGAAACCGATCACCGCGTTTATGTGCCTGACAGGATCCAGGGTCAGGAGTGGTTGGAATCCCAGCTCTGCCGCCTGCAGCTGCCTGCACTCCACAGGGCTCGTGACTGCCCTGAGACCCACTTCCCTCATCATTAACTGGAGCCAGAGGAGGGCCTATCTCGCAGGCTTGAGCTGAGGACCAAATGAGACGATGCACGTGAAAGGGCGGAGGGCTTGGCAAGAGGGAGCCCTCCCTAAGTGGCAGGGGTGGTGATGGTCTGTGTTGTTACGTGATGATTAAGCAACAGGAGTGCTTACAGCCCAGAGAGAGAGACACTAAAGGGGGTGTGAGAGAGAAATACACTCGTCGACGACGGAACAGAGTTAAATGAAAAATAGGCAATTTTTAGTGGGGTTTTAGAAAATCTAAAAGTGGAGCACCTAGGTGGCCAGGTGTGGGCAGAGCCGGCAGCCACCCGTGAAGTGCACCTGCGGGCTTCGGGAGCAGTGTTTCTGACTCTATATGCCTCTGCGGCTGAACTGATCGGAACCGAAGCCTGGCCCGGGGATCGAGCTGTGCGTACAGAGCTTCATTTCCTGCTGGGACAGTCATTAATCAATACCATTTATCACATGTATCCTTGCCATATGGCTGCAAGCTGGATCCTTAAGTAAAAAATTCCATTTTTTCAGGGGAGCCTGGGCCATTGGGAAAGTTCCAAGCATAAGCTTTGCTAGGGAGGGCATGGCTGGGGGGCTCTCAACTGGGTTCCTGATTTGCAAGAAGCAAAGGCAGGAAGGGCAGAGATCACCTGGCATGGGTCACCGGGGGCTCTAGGGTGGCGGTTGTTTTGCTCCCCCTCAGGACATGAGGCCATGTCCAAAGGAATTTTTGGCTGTCACAAGGAGGGGCTGGAGTGTTTGCCATGTAGTAAGCGGGGACCAAAGATGCTGCTAAGAATCCTACAGTCCACAGGACAGCCCCAGAGCAAAGAAGGATCTAGCCCCAAATGGCTGAGATTGAGAAATTTATCTAGAAGGGGTGAATTCAAGCAGCATCCTCAAAGAGCTTCCTACACCCCAGGCACCACGCCAGGCTCTGTGGGGGCACCAAGGATGAGAGAAGCCAGGTCCCTGAATACCCAGGAACAACCGTGAGAAGCTCCAAACCTCCACACGGAGGCCAAGTCCTTGGGCCTGAGCCAAGACATCTCCGCAGGGAGGGCCACCCCATATCCCAATCATCTTGGGGAAGTTCTCCATCCTGCTTCTATGGACCACAGGATCCAGGGGTTGTGGGATAGTCAGAAGGAAAGGGAACTCACATTGTCGATGGTGGCGACGAACAGCAGTGCGGCGGAGGTGATGTGGAAGATGATGATGAAAGCCAGAAGCACCAACATTTTCACCGGGCACGGTGGGGCGAGGGGTCGTGCTTAAAGCCCAGAGAGAGAGAGACGCTAGAGGGGGTGTGAGAAATACACTTGTCAACAACGGAACAGAGCTAAATGAAAAATAGGCAATTTTTAGTGGGGTTTTAGAAAATCTAAAAATGGGGCACCTAGGTGGCTCAGTCAGTTAAGCATCCGACTCTTGAGTGCGGCTCAGGTCATGATCTCAGGGTCATGGGATCCGAGTGCTGAGTCAGGCTCCTCGCTCAGCAGGGAATCTGCTTGGGATTCTCACTCTCTCTCTCTCAGTAAATAAAATCTTAAAAAAAATAAGATCGAAAACCACTCTTGCCATCCTTCCTCTCCTGAAGGGACTTGGACAAAATCTGGTAGGAGGAGCTGCTTCTTTTTGCATGCAGATGCCAAATATTCCTTGCGGAGGAGGACAGATGAGGACCAATTCAAATCCCGAATTCAGAAAACCCTCGCACCTCAGAGGCGCAGGCTCCACGCCCAGGCGCCAGGGGAGGAAGGAGCTGGTCTTGTGTCCTAAAAGGACTGCATTTCCCAGCCTCCCCTGCGGTGAGGGTGGAGCCTTGTGGCTAATTCCGGCCAATGGGTTGTGAGCAAGCCAGGCGCGTGTCATTTCCGGGCTGAAGAGCAGGTGTGAGTCCACCCCCCACCCCCCGGCCAAGCAGCTGCGTGGTACAGCCACAGTTCATCAGTTTATGGAAGCCTCCCACTTTGGACAGATACTGTGATGGGCAAATAAGGATTTGGGGGTAAACTTTTTACTGTGGCCGGGACGTCTGAATAATATGCAGTAGGAAGGGACTACAAAGTGAAATGGGAGATCTTGCAAAAGAACTGGGGTTGTAGCTGGTTTTTAGAAGTGACGCTGGAGAGCTCCTCAAAGGGTGCCACAGGTATTCATACACGAGGGTTTTGCCCGTGAATGACCATGCTTACTCTCACTCAGGGACTCATCCCCTCATGGGCTCACAGGGGGTGACTCCATAAGACCCAGGACTCCCTACCAACCAGAAGCCTTGGCTGCAGAGCTCAGCCTGGGCGGTCCCAGCTGGGATTCTGCACATCATCAATTAGAAGAACCCAATGAACCAGCTCAGAGATTCTTCTGATTCTTTTTAAAAAGACAAATACTCTTTTATTTATGCCTGCACTGTTTTTTGAAAAAAAAAAATTACTTATTAGAGAAAGAGTGGGGGGAGGGGCAGAGGGCGAGAGAGAAGCGGACTCCCCACTGAGCCTGGATCTAATGCGGGGAATCAATCCCAGGACCCTGAGATCATGACTTGAGCTGAAGGCAGATGTTTAACCGACTGGCCACTCAGGTGCCCCACATCTGCATGATTCTTAAATGTCATCATAGGCTGCCCCCAAACATACATTTCCCACCCTTGTCAAAAAGGCGATCTAATTAGGCCGGGCTATAAACACCCAGGTGACCACAGATTTCATACGTTATCCAGTTCAGACGATACAAAAGCATATGGACACATAACTAAAACTTTCCAGAAAGGGGCAGGAGGAAGGCTCAGTTTTCTCCAAAGTGTGGAATTCAAATGCTATAGGGCATGATTTTGGTTGGAAAATTGATTGATATGGCATTAAATAACACTGAACCACAGAGTGAGAAAGTCCCCATTCCAATCCTTCTGAGTCCACTAAGGAAAAAGACTCAGTTTAGCGCTAGCCTGTCTCAAACACTTGCCATTTAAAAAAGAGGGAA